>JAVKPL010013959.1:0-121058 GCA_032173675.1 Gastrolobium villosum
GGTCACTAAATATGACAAACTTCATTCCATACAAGAAGTGCCTCCACTGTTTCAATCCAAAAACGATTGCAGCAAGCTCTAAGTCATGGGTCGGATAGTTTTCTTCATGAGGTTTCAATTGCCTCGAAGCATACGCTACCACTCTCCTATCTTGCATCAACACACAACCCAATCCCTTTTTAGAAGCATCACTGTACAACTCAAATTCACCTTCCGGATCAGCGAAGTACTAACACTGGAGCAGTCGTCAACTTTTCCTTTATCTTCTGAAAACATTCTTCGCATTCATGCGTCCAAATAAATGGAGTATCCTTCCGGGTCAAGCGGGTCAATGGTAAAACCATTTCTGAAAATCCTTTAATAAATCTCCGATAATAACCAGCCAAACCCAGAAAACTCCTTACTTCAGTCACAGTCTTGGGCCTCTCCCAATCAATAACTGCCTCTATTTTATTAGGATCAACTGCCGCCACCCCATCAGCAGAAATGACGTGACCCAGATATCTAAGCAGTCTTCGGAATATCTTCCTGCTTAATTCGGATCTGATGATAACCTGACCTCAAATCAATTTTCGAAAATACACAAGCACCCCTCAACTGATCAAGCAAATCATCTATGCGAGGGAGAGGATACTTGTTCTTAATAGTAACCTTATTCAACTGACGGTAATCAGTACACAATCTCATGCTACCGTCCTTCTTCTTAACAAATATCACTGGTGCTCCCCACGGGGACACACTAGGCCTAATAAACTGCTTAGCCGAAAGCTCCTCAATATGCTTCTTCAACTCGGCTAATTCCGGTGGTGACATCCGATACGGAGCCAGAGAAATGGGTCCCACACCAGGCAACAAATCTATGGTGAACTCAATCTCTCTGTGAGGTGGAAGCTGCGGAATCTCATCCGGAAACACATCCACAAACTCCTTCACCACGGGAATATTGTCAATCTCCTCATGACTTCCACCCACTAAACCCCCCACAAAGACATATCCCAATGCCCCGGCCCTCAAAGCCTTTCTAACCTGCAGCACAGATAGATATGGGGAAGAACTAGTAGTAGAATCATCAGCAGAGAGCACAATTCTTTTTCCACAGCAGTCTATCATAGCACAGTTCTTTGATAACCAATCCATTCCCAAGATAACTTGAAGACTGATCATCGGCAAGCAAATAAAATCCAGCACATAATCTCGGCCTTCATATTTAAATTCCACATCCTTGCATAACACTGATGTGTAACACTTCTCTCCAGTAGCAGTCACCACTTTCATCGGAGGAGAAATGTCGTACATTTGCAAGTTTAGCCCAACGGCCATAAAATCAGACATACAGGAGTGTGTAGCTCCCGAGTCAAACAAAACTTCAATATCCATATTATCAATATAAATTATACCTTTCACAAGATTTGGAGCCTTTTCTGATTGCTGACGGTCCATGGTGTATACTCTACCAACCGTCTGTGCCTCGATCATAGGAGGAACAACAGAAA
Source organism: Gastrolobium villosum (assembly GCA_032173675.1). Lineage (NCBI taxonomy): Eukaryota > Viridiplantae > Streptophyta > Magnoliopsida > Fabales > Fabaceae > Gastrolobium > Gastrolobium villosum. Next base: position 1,494 of record JAVKPL010013959.1, read on the forward strand.
CAGGAACAGCCGCAGCTTGAACTGCCATAGTCCTCACTTCAGTCTGAGGACATTGTCTCGAGTAATGGCCGGGCCTTCCACATTTATAACATATAATTTCACCGGTGGCACACTGGCCTCTATGCTCCCTCCCACATCCTTTACACTTAGGAGGAGGTCCTCTATCAACAAAATTCTTCTGAGTCCCCGGCTTCTTGAATATATTTGCTGGGTTGTTCACACTCAGCTTCTTATCTTTCATCTTTTTATTCTTCCAATAACCAGAGCCCGTTGCTTTATTGGAAGTAGGTGCTTGGGCCTCAGAAGGCTTCTTGGTACTGGACACACCATATACCTCTTCTACCTTCCGGCACTGGTTCACAAACCGGCTGAACTCTCGGATGTCACAGTTTGACATCTTCCGAGACATCTTCTCATTCAGACCCCACTGAAACTTGGAGGTCATCTCAGCTGAAGAGGGTAAGGCTCTCCCATAATTAGCATATTTCACCAATTCATTGAACTTGGCAAAATATTGATCAATAGACATTGACCCTTGCTTCAAATCGTTGTACTCATTCTGCTTCCTTTCCCTAGCCTCCCTAGGAAAATAGTTGTCCAAGAACAGCGTCTCAAACAATCGCCATGTAATTTCCCGGCCTTCAGCTTCTAAAGGCTGCACAGTATTAGTCCACCAATCCTCCGCTTCCTCTTCCAACATGTAAACGGAGTAGACCAATTTCAATGCATCGGGGCATCTCATAACCCTGAAAATCTTCTCCATAGCTTGGAGCCATTTCGCTGCCACCATAGGGTCATATTCTCCTTTAAAAGAAGGAGGTTTATGTTTTCTGAAAGCCATTAATCTTCTTTCTTCGGCTTCGTGCTCATCAACCTGTTCTGCATGCGGTTGACTCACCTCAGTGTGATGGCTATGACTACCTGAGTGGTGACTCGCTTCACCCTCATTATTACCCGCTCTGTCTTCTTCATTTTGAGCAGGTGGAGTAGGCGTGGCAGTGTGAGGAGGAGGAGAGGGTTGCCGGTTCTCGGGTCTAGCACCCCTCATCGCCCTCAGCTCGTTCATCATTACGGTCATAGCATTCCGCGTGTCCTCATTTGTTTTGAGTAGATTTTCGTTAGCTCGACGACTAACTTCCAACTCCCTATGCACAGCTGCCAGGGTTTCAACTATAGGATCCGGCTGCCCAACTGTTGCCCCACGACCACCTCGTGGCCTAACCAAAGCAGCCAAAACAGGATCTGGCTGAGCGTTTGCATTCGATGCTTCGGCGTTATTCCGGTTCCTCGTCATGACACTACACAAGTTACACCCAGAAATGAGTTGATCAGGCTCACACTAAGTGATCACAAATGCAATAATCATCAAGAGTACCAAAACAACTACAAAGCATTAAACAACAAACACAAATAGCAATAGTCCATAAGTTTCCCTACAAAACTGCTCTGATACCATAAAATGTAACACCCCGTTCTAGAACCGGTTTGTTAACATTGACTTATGATATTAAGCGCAGTTATAATCACATTGGTGCAATTAAATCCGGTTAAATTTTTCTTTTAAAGCAGGCCGAATTAAAATTACCCAATTGCGTGACCATAACCATAATACATTGCGGAATGACATAATTAAAGCTTAATACCATACTTTCATTTCATTTATTACAGTCTCCATTTGTCCATTATCTTATAGGATTTTTCATTATTTACGCGCGGGTTCAAACCGCGCTCAAATCGGAGCACCGTAGCCCAAGTTATGAGGTTTCTAAGCGACAGGTGCTGAAACGTCAGATTCTCTACGCTTCAAGCGTAGAACTCTACGCTTCAAGCGTAGAGGAGAATAATGGGGCAGTGGGTCTACGCTTCAAGCGTAGATCCCACGCTCCGAGCGTAGACAGTCTGGAGCAAGCACCCAAAACAGGGCAGTTTGACCTACCTGTGGTGTTTTAACCATAACTTGAGTTATACTTATCCAAATTACACAATCTTGGTCTCTATGGAAAGCTAAGAAACATATCTACAACTTCCATCAAGACACAAGGATCCAAATCTATCGTATAGGATACGAAAATTGGACAACAAGACAGGGTATCTTTGTTTTAAATTGGTTTTCCAACCTAAAGGTCATCTTTCACCTAATTTACATCATATAATCCTTTCAATACATGAATTCTAGTCTCTCTAGATACTCATACACAATAGAGGCATACATATCATTTCATCATATATGCAAATACCCAGTTTCAATTACAAATTATGGGACTTAGCTACAAAACACTATGATCACTGCTTGGCTCCCATCAACAAAAGAGATACCAAAGGGGATGAGCATAGGCTAAGTCCAACCAATTAAACATAGCATGCATATAACAAATGACTTTCATTTACAATCTTGTACATATGAATTACAAAATAGCATGCTTAATCAAATGACCCTAAGTCTTCCTATGTCCATTTACTTCAAGTATGGCCACTTGCCATCAGAGGCTCCTGCAGCATCCTTGCCTGAAAGGGGGTCCCCAACAACACGGGGTGAGATATACGAATATATCCAGTAAACCAGGGGCCCTTGGAGCATCTCTCCACCCCATAGTTCAATAACAGTGTAATAGCAATGACAATAATAATGCAGCAAATACATATCCATGCAAGTGTAAACAACATCTCCAGGAGAAATCCCTCGAGCTCTCGAGCTGTCCTAAGGATACTCAGATGCAAATAGTCCTACTGGCCAGCTAAACTACCAAGTATGATTTACGCATCGTCATGCAACATACCAACATAGGGAAACACCATCCTATGTCACACCAAAGCATGCAAATACGTATAACAAAGCATTACACTATTTCATTGCATTTATATACAACAACACACCATTACCCGTTCAGGGCTTGGTGGAACAATAAAGGGAATTACACCCAAGGTCCGAAGGCTTACCTCAAAGCTTCCAACTAAACCTTTGTTCTTCACAACACAACATTAACTTCAAGGAGCTAACCGAGCTCCATAGCTTGCTCCAACGGTTGGTTATTCACGGTTGGTCCAAATGCCTCAATCCTAAGCATCACATGGACAATATCAACAATCAACCCAAACCAAACCATTGATTACACCAACAAGCCTAACAATAGTCAAATGCATAATCTTGTGATTTTCCAAACAAAATCATACGACTATCAAAACTCATTTCTATTAGTATACAACATCAATGTATGCATACGGCACTGTTCATCCATATAGTACTATTCACGTATATGTACTATTCACTATTCACGTATATGGTACTATTCAAAAATACGGTATCTCAAATTTTCTAAATACATTTTCACCGTTAAAATCATCATCTGAACACTTTTCTCAACATACTCTAGGCCTCAATCTACCTAGAACATATCCAATTCACTCACATAATCATAAACCCCAAAACACTATTCATCCAAAACCTAAATCATGGATTCTTCATGAAAATAGAGTTCAAAGGGTAGAAGCTCTCAAATCTCACAATTTCTCCACATGGGTCGCCACTTTGAGAAGAAAAATCTCAAACCACACAACTCCCCACCAAGATCCAAGCTAGGATTGTGAAAGAGGGGAAGATTTGGAGTGGTTTAGGCTTTGGAATCACTCAAAACCATCAAAGTTTGATCCCCCTAGGGTTTTCCCCCTTTCTCCCTTCCTTCTTCCCTTTCTCTTCTTTTCCCTCTTTTCTTCTTCCTTTCTCCTCTCTTTGCTGCGCACGGGTTGGGGTTGGGGAAATGGGATTCTTAAGTGGCTTGCCACTTAACACAGGTTAAGTGGGTTTCGGTTCATCTATCTATTCAATTCCATTAATTACCAAACTTTACCCAACAGTCTGGAATATTTTTCTAGGAATATTTCTACTTCCATTTTTATATTTTGGGTACTTTTGTCTACACCCATTTATACCCCTTAATTTTCACAGAGTACACTTTTTACCTCAAAAGTGACCCCAATTAATTTTATAAGGGAATTTACTTATTTTTACTCCCTAATACATGCTTAATTATCTAATCACATGTATTTTGCTAATTAATTATTTTGGGCTATTATACCATGTATTGATAACCCAGGTAGACTTATGTGCGTATGTTTATAAGAAGGTGATATCCATCATTTGAATCTAGAAATAAGCTCCAAAACACTGATTGGGTGGTAAAGAAAAGTGAAATAACTTGCATGCATTTTAGGCTTTGTCATCTGAGCTTGAGTTAAAACTTGCACTGAAGCAGCTAATTTAACTTGTATTGGTTGCACATGTGGAGTTTGCAGATTATGTAATGTTATAAGAAATTATGTTCTTGATTTTTCTAAAGTTCTAGTGGGCTAGGGGAATTTGATTAGACCAAAAAAAGAAAGTGAAATGGTACTCTCACAGGTTTTAGTTTTTCGTATTTATTCACGGGCCAAATAATATAATCTTAAAATTATTAGCATATCCATTATTTCAGTATCCATTCTACTGCAGCCTCTTTATAAATTCATCAGAGCATATCAGCATATGTAAGCCTTTACATGAATTTTACGCACAACCTAGAGTGAAGTCTGGAATTACTTTGTGTGAACTCTAAACTATCTAAAATGTTTTGGGTATACCAAAAACTAATGGGCCAAACTTGACTTGTCCAGTATCTCTGGAGTCAGGACTGTTATTGTGCTTGAACTTGAACTTTATGAATTTCAGCTCTAATTTATGAACTTTACATATGCTTTCCTGTTTCTTGCAGAATTAGAGGATGATCCTGATCTTTATGAGCGAGTAGGGACTCGGATAATTTTTAGAAAAATATGTGTCGAGTAGCGAGTCTGACATACAATCAATTTTTTTTTTCGACACACGATTAATGTTTCAACATGCATCCGACAACGGTCAATGTTTTTCGATATGCGGTCAACATTTTTGGACACATTTTTTTTTTTAATTCAAATTTTATTTTATTTTATCTTTTTAACTAAAACTCTCTCTATTTCTTTCTTTTCTATTTATATGGATGGATCTTGATATACGTTGTTGCTTTCCGTGATTCTTGCTATTTGGGTTGGACCATTGCTCCATAATTAGTTGCCATTAAGAATCTACCTTTTTTTTATTGATATTTGCCGATAGAAAGACATTAAGCTTTTTATTGTGAATAATGTCAAAACATAAATCTGTTAGTGAGACTTTGTGCGCAAGTATGATGCACCAAACAACCACGTGGAACATTAAAAAAAGAAGTTATGCTTAGAAAATAAGCATCATTCAAACATAATATATCTTTTAAAGAAAGGCCTTTGACAAGATTTAATCATTTAATTGTAAAGTCTGACAGGAACCTTGAACAATGGTGAAATACGTAATGACTGAAAGTTAACGATGGAACACTCTTAGGTGCCTTTTTAGCAAAAAGAATAAGTCTAAGGAAAAGAGAAAAATATATTAAATAGAGCAATTTTCTGATATCTTTTATCGAAAGATCAAACCCTTTAAATAGGGATTACAAGCTACTGATATTAAAACTACTACTACTAGAATAAAGTAATTACTACGTGCCTGTTTGGATCCTCTTATTTTTAAATTATAAGCTACTTATAAGCATAAGTTAGGCTAAACAGGTTTTGAGAAAAACTCTTATAACGAAAAGCTCTTTTTTTTATAATGAAGAAAAAAGCTGAAAATTAAAAGCTCATAGGAGGAGTTTTTTTAAGCTCTTATTTATTTTTCTTGAATTGTGTGTTTTTTTTAAATGAAGATTGGTAAAGATAGAGAGAGATAATTTTCTTGAAATATGTGTTTTTAAGTAATTTTTAAGCTAAAACTTTTATGTAATTTCCAAACAGCTTTTAGCTTATTTTTTTAAGCTCTTTTTTTTTAACTTTAGTTTATAAGTAGCTTCTACCTTAAAAATAAGAGAATCCAAACAGGCTCTACATATTGCTAACATGAAGGTAAAATTGTTAGAAATTTTTATAATAATTGTGGGCTTCAATCAATTGTAATTTTTTTATTTTTTTTGATAAAAACGGGCTAAGTCATGATATGGGGATGCGGTACAAAACTCATTTAGTTAAGTGATCTTTTTGATTTGGGCTTGGATGTCTGTAAACTGATTAGTGCAGGTAATAATGCAGGCCTATCCATGATGGGAAGGGGATTAGGGTTAATAAGTTTGGCTAGGTCCCCTCTGCGTTCACAACGTGTTAGAAAACCGTCACTCCACAACTCGCCCCATCGAGAGTTGTGATCAGGGAGTGGTGTGAATTGCAGAGGAAGATCCTGGTCTTTGTATTGCAGGAGCATCAGAGGAAACAAGAAGTCTTCAATAAATCAAATTATGTCTTCAACAAGTAAGCCTAAAATCTTTTGGTGTTCAAATTTCATATAATCATATTTTATAAATAAAAAAAACTTACATTTGGTATCAGAGCCATAATAGAATTGTTGAATGGATTGAATTATGATTAATGAAGATGAGATCTAAATTCTTATTTTATATTTTTATGAATTTTGATCTTGACAGGGCATTGCGTGTTAGCCCATAACTAATGTAGAGAACATACTTGACATGTTTTTTAATGGGAGAGATATGATTAATTTTGTGTGATCTTGAAGTTATTGTCAAGCCAGTGGGAGATAGTTGCTTAGTTTTTAATGTCATGATATGAGTTTATTTTGAAATGAATTTTCTATAAGGCCTCTTTTGAGAAGAATTTTGAATTCTACATCCCTTTTAAATCAACATGAATTTCATTTTATATTAATGGTGATTTGATGAGGTAGTGACTTTCTTGAGCTATGATGAAGATAATTTCTGTTCGTATATTTACCAAGGTCAGTGGGAGAAAAGTCTATTTTTTTGTATTATACGTGGATGACTTAGTCATTCAGAATGTTAACTGACTCTTTGAACAAAGGACTTAGGCCCATGATATTTGAGTTGCATTTGAAGAACATGGGCATTGTGAGTCACTTTGATGTGCTTGGTTAGTGGGAGTTTGAGTTCTTTGTTATTTACTTATCATGTTGAATTATTTATTACAGACATAATTGTTATTTGGTTGATATATAAATCTCTTATAGAGCAATTGATAATGCATTGAATTTTGTTATTGTATATATTGCATATTTGTGTTTGTGTTTATCAATTGTGGAATATTGGAACTCAGTGTCGTTGGGACCACCGTACCTGTGGTTAACACTACATTGGAGTTTGAGGCATGATTTTGGAACTCAGTGTCGTTGGAACCACCTTGCCTGTGGTTGACACTATATTGGAGTTTGAGGCATGATAATAAGATTTTGGAACGCAGTGTTGTTAGAACCACCATGCCTGTGGTTAACACTATATTGGAGTTTGAGGCATGATTTTGAAACTCAGTGTCGTTGGAACCATCATGTCTGTGGTTGACACTATATGGGAGTTTGAGACATAATGGTGTAGTTAGGACTACAGGGCCCATAGTCGACACCATATTTGATTATATGATGGTTTTTTGATAAACCATGGAATCTCTCTAGCTTTAAGGCATTTGAGAGAAATCTGAGGGCTGACAGAGAAAATAGCAGTTTGGTTGTTGTTGGATCACATTGGCATGCTATTTTCTTGTTACACTCCACACTAATGACTAGTCGACGGAGTCAAGTAACATTTGTGACCATGGAAGGTCTTATATAGATAAGGGTATAATCACTGTCTGATTCAATGTTATTTGATTTTAGTTGGATGGAGTCATATTCAGATATCGCACCTTGGATCATATGTTTTCTTAAAATGTGGCCACATTATAAGAATTAGTCCTTAGCCCAAGATTCATTTTCAAATAACTTGTTTTCGGTTTTTCTTTTAAATAAAATTTTACAATTGATTTTGTCCAAGTGGGAGAATATTAGAAATTTTTATAATAATTGTGGGCTTCAATCAATTGTAGTTTTTCTTGTTTTGATAAAAATGGGCTAAGTCATGATCCATATGGGGGTGCGGTATAAAGCTCATTTAATTAAGTGATCCTTTTGATTTGGGCTTGGATATCTGTAAACTGATTAGTGTGGGTAACAGTGTAGGCCTAACCCATAGGTCCATGATGGGAAGGGGACTAGGGTTAATAAGTTTGGCTAGGTCCCCTCTGCGTTCACAACGTGTTAGAAAACCGTCACTCCACAACTCGCCCCATCGACAGTTGTGATCAGGGAGTGGTGTGAATTGTAGAGGAAGATCCTGGTCTTTGTATTGCAGGAGCATCATAGGAAACAAGAAGTCTTCAAGAAATCAAATCATGTCTTCAACAAGTAAGCCTAAAATCTTTTGGCGTTCAAATTTCATATAATCATATTTTATGAGAAAAACTTACAAAAATAACTACCCAGTAACTTCTACATGCTAAGAAAGTGTCCTAAAGAATAGGAAATGGGATAGTGGATTGGTATCAAGCACCATGTCATGAAAATCATTATTGTGAAGAAATATGTGAAAGTAGAAATAAATTCCTGAAAATTCCATAACTTTCTGAGGCCTAACCATGAAATAAGTGTAAGTTCTAACATATACTGAAATGCGAAATATGATAGATCATAAATATCTCCTTCCATTGCTTTTTTATTGTTTTAAATGATTGTTGTAACTCTGATGTGTAAAACTTCTATGAAGCTTCCAAACTCTTTTCTAATGCCTAAATGGTGTGCAGCCCTTATGTAGAGTGAGCTCAGGGACTCGTGAAGCTAAAGATACACCTTTTTATGAACTCCTCCATTATAGAGTCCGTTCAAGTGTGCACTGAAGATAGGCTCAGTTGATGACAGACTAAAAGCATACCAAAACCAAAAACAAATAAGGTAAATTCTAACAACATGGGTAGACCAGATAAGATCACACCAGGTCACATCACTAACTACTAACATTTTCACATCTACCATACTCGGGGGTAATTGTGTAGTGGCATGTAGCTTTTTAGATTGTTAAGGCTTATCATAACATTTATGGGAAATAATAATCTCCTGTTACAATATCTCATGCGATAGAAATAATATCTTGGGACTGTTTAAAAAAAAATGTTGACACAATTTTCAAAGTGTCTATAAGAAAGTAGAAACATTTATTTCTCGAAATATCTTCAATATTATGGGAGTATCGAAGACTCAGTGCATCATTTACTTAATTTGGAAAAAATAATATTTTTTTTTACTATTTTACCCTTCCTTATATGGTTATTTTTCCCTAAACCATCACCCTTTTCTATTTTTAATAAAAGAGTACATACTATAGTAGCACCAAATATAATTTAAGGGTGTTCGCGGCCTGGATTGGATTGGTTTTAGAAGTAAAAATCATCTAATCCAATCCCTTCGGTTTAATCATGTAATCATTCATTCGGTTTGAATATTTTTTCAAATCCGATCCGACACAATCCAATTTTATTCGGTTTGGATTGGATCAATTTTCTATTTTTTTTTTTTTTTTGAAAAGCCTTAGATTTGTATGATAATTATTGTGCAAATAACATATCTTTTGTATATATCAGGTTTGTAAAGTTTGTCTGATGATTATTGTGCAATCTAGAAGTATTGTACAACAAAAGTTAAATTATCATCTTTTACTTCCAACAAAAAAAATTATAATATGGTTGCCTGAGATACGAAGTAACCCAAATTTTCATCCTATAGAGGAGCTTCTGTACAACGAAAACCTATGCAATAAAAATATATTATGGATCTTACCAAAAAAAACATAACATAAATCAAGCACAACCCACTTTCTCTAACATGATGGGTTAATGGGTCTTTGATTTAGAATGTTGCTATATGATTTTTGGGCTATGATTGGGGAAAAGCCCAAGTAGATAGATGGTAAGGTCAGAAAATCATTGGATCAGTTTTCACCAACCTATCTAAAAATCGATCTAATCCAATTAAATTTAGTAGTTTTCGATTTTTTGATTTTCGATTTTTCAGTTCGGTCACCGTAATTTGAATCAGTTTGGATCGGTTGATTAATCCCCCTAAAAGATATGCTCCTATTTCCCAACATTTATTGCATTAAACCTGCAAATTTTAGTGTTCATTACATTTTTAAATATGCATTCCTTGGTGTTACAGGATAAACTTTGAGATGTGCATTATGATTGTGGTAAGTTGTGCTGAATAATTGCAGCAAGCAAATATTAATTTCCATTAAGTTTTTCGAGAGTGTTGTAACATCGTAGGACCCAAGCTGCAATGTAGTGGACAGTGGTTATGGACATCAACAATAAAGTTGACTATAGTCACCTCATTTCTTTGTAGTATTAGATCACACCTGTTACTGCACTGAAAGATGAAATTATTGGTTCTGTTTGATTAATGTGTTTTAAAATAATTTTTTAATTTTCAGAAAAGAAAAAAAACTCGATTGGTAAGATTTATTTTGTAAAAAAAATTTAAAAATTATAATTATTTTTTTATTTTTAAAATCAAATTTAAAAAACATGTCTTTTTGGTTTTTAATTTTTAAAATAAAAAAAGACAGAAAATAACTATTTCCATAATTATTTTACAAAATAATTTAAAAAAAAAATTAAAACACAATCGGACCTTAAGTTTCCTCTTTATCTTTGTTATAATAAGAAAGGGAAATATGTTACAGAAAATTTTGTTTTGTTATGCACTCAAATTGGTTTCCGTGCAATGTTTTTTATTTAATTTTTGGATTTTATGTTTATTATGTCGTAGGAAAAGTGACTGTGTAATGTTATAGAGATTCATTTTACGGGCCATAATTTTTCTTTTTTGTTTTGTTTTAAAATGTGTGGATCCTACAAAATATTATATGTAGGAAAATTTATTATGTTATGTTAAAAGAAAAAATAAAAAACTTAATTTTTTTTCCTATTATTTAGCGAATCCCACAAAAACTTGTTTCCGTGACATGACATATGAATGTTACTGTCACAGGACATTTGCAAAACCCAAGGATGCATATTTTGGCTTGTGCTAATGTAGAGTTGTAGACCCTTTAACTCTTATCTTATTTTATTCAAATAGGGCTCTATCTTTTTTCTTTTTCATTCATTTTCTATGCCACCCTGGCAAAAAAATATGAAAAGTGACAATATACAACCCCTTATTCATTGCCCATATTCTAAGCAAAAGCTGAAAAGACAAAAGATTAAATGAGGCGTAAACTACGATGGAAGAAAGGGTAGAGAGGTCAGAGGATAAAGATAACAACACCATTTCTCAAATTGATTTATGATTCAGCTACCAATTCTCATTCAATGTGAGTTGGGTAGTGAAACTAGCCTGTTGTTCTTCGTCACCTTAATAAAATAAATGGATCGGTGGTGCAACATGATTGCTAGATACAGAATGTCAACAATCATTTATCGTACATGGTCACCCATCCAATTTTCCTTTCATACCCACACCCCAACTTGGCCAACTCCACTGATAATTTAATATTATTTTATTTTTAAAAAATTGTCAATATAAAATTTGAACCATAGTTATTTATATATATTCTAAAGTTAAAGGAAAACAAACCTCCTTTTGTGTTCACATTTGAAACTCTCCAAAATGCTGACGTGTCAAAATTTGGTTCATGTTCAGTTGTGTGTTCACATTATGTGTTGACACTTACATTAACATTTAAAAATAAATAAAAGAAAAAACCGTAATAATGACATTTAAAAAAAAATCGAAATGGATCATTAATGACCCACCATCATTAATTGTTATATTGGAAGATGAAAAGTTTTTGCATTGGAACCTGCAAAAATTTATTGAACTTTATTAGAGGCTGAAAAGTTTTTTTAAATATTTAATGTGCAAGCCAAATTTAATGGTGTATAAATAGAAGATATATGGGATGAGGAAGTTGTTCTTTGGAAGATCGTTTGTGCTCATATTTTTCATCTCCACTACTTTCTTCATCTTCCCAACCTATTTTTCTACGTTATCTATTATTATATCGTTATTTATGTACTCGAAATATGATTTTATAAAGGATCTTAATCCATCTAAGGAGGAATGGAGGATTAAGGTTATGGTAGTTAGGACTTGGAATGTTCTTAATTTTCAGAGTAAAGGTTTCGACGACAACGTGGAGATGATTATTTTGGATGAACATGTAATAGTTTTTCTCTTACCATTTGCAATTCTATTGTGATATGCTTTTTTTTAACTATTAAATGTATGCATTTTGTAGGGTGGAAGAATTTATGCTATTGTCAAGTTATTCTTCTATTAGATGAACACGTAATATTTTTTGTTTTTTTTTTTTGCAGCTCGGTTGTAGAGCAATGCCGACGAGATGATTTAGAATCACTAAAATATGTACTTATATACTTCCTCGGATGAAGGTATGACATTCTTCTCTATATGTTTTTTCTTTTACATGTATTTTCTCCATAATTCTTTTCATTTTTTGAATATTGTAAAATAAATAAATTGCACAATTGAGTTGATATTGTTCTAAAAAAGTATCTTTTGGCATGATATATTATAAAAAAAAAAAATTAATATATACAATGATTTTCCACAACCACTGCGAAATATGGATAACAAGAAAGAGTGTACCTTGTGTAAGCCGTATGTAGATCAAGTACAAACTTTCTTGGCAAATAATTAAATTGCACAATTGAGTTGATATTGTTCTGTAAAAGTATCTTTTGGCATGATATATTATAAAAAAAGTAAATTTTTTAATATTACAATGATTTCCCACAACCACTGCGAAATATGGATAACAAGAAAGAGTGTACTTTGTGGAAGCGGTATGTAGATCAAGTACAAACTTTCTTGGCAAATAATTAATCTCCTCAAAATATGGAAAAAGGATTTCACGGGTATTTTTTGTATAGTTCTTTCTCATTTTATGCTTATGTTTCAGGGTTATCAATGAGGAAAACGCAAAAAATGCATAATGGTGGAAAATTAAAAGATCAAGGCTTTATAAGTGAAAGCAAACAATCTACTATGAAAGCAACATCATCAATGAAATTAGGGTTAAGAAGAAGAACGTTTTGTGAGTACATTAGATGAAAGAAGAAGATATGAGTTACCCTCTTTTAGATTTTTAATTTTGCAGCTTCTTATTTTCTTCTATTTGTATATGCACCATGCAATTGTGGCTTCATACTAACCAAAATAATATTTTTTTTCTTTTCTTATTTATTTTTATTTTTATTATTTTTTCTCCCACCAACATAATTACTAATATCCTTTTTATATCCAAAAATATAATGATCTTTCCTTATGTATGACTTTTATGATGTATCATTTGTTCAGGGTTATCAATGTGGAAAACGCGAAAAATACATAATGGTGAAAAATTAAAAGATCAAGGCTTTATAACAATGAAAGCAAACAATCTACTATGAAACCAAAGAAAAGAGTTCAACATTAATTAGTGGCATACATAGGCATTAATATCCCACTTTTTTTTAAATTTAAAATTTGAAGTTGATATAGATGGGAAAAGAACTTAACATCTTTTAGTGGGAGACAGCTGTATTAAATTTTTACTATTTTCTACCTGGAGTTGACCCTCATTTTAAAAATCATCTAATGTTTTTTTCCATATTTATCGAAAAATCAAAAGTCCCAAAGAAAAAAGTTCAGCATTAATTAGTGGCAGACAAGTTCATTAATATCCCATTTTTTTTTTGAAATTTCGAAATTTGAAGTTGATATATGTGGAAAACAAATTTAACATCGTTTAGTGGGAGACAACTGTATTAAATTTCTTTTATTTTCTACATGAGAATTGTTAACCCTCATTTTAAAAGAATTAATGTTTTTTCTCCATATTTATCGAAAAACCAAAAGACCCAGATAAAAGAGTTCAACATTAATTACACTTTTATACGAGATATAGAATTTAAAATCACAGATGAATCAAAAACATTTATTTTAATTCAAAATTTAAAATATTTAAACTAAGTAATTAGTGCAAAAAGAGTTTAGCATTAATTAGTGGCAAGCAAGTATATTAATTTCCTACTTCTTTTTTAAAATTCAAAATTTGAAGTTGATATAGATGAGAAAAATGGTTTAACATCTTTTAGCAGTAGACAACTGTATTAAATTTTCATTTATTATATACTTAAAAGGAGAACCAAAAAAATTGATGTGTCAAGCTCTCATGCAATTTCAGCTTTGTGTTCACACTTGCATGTCAATTTAAAAAAAAATTACATAATAAGTTCTTAATTAAATCAAAATTAAGAAATTAGTGGGAGACTTCTAATTAATGACCCACTATCATTTTTACATTGGAACTGTAAGGTTTTAATTATTGTATTGGAAGATGGAAGGTTCTTTACTAATGTTACTTGAAAATGAAAAAGTCATCATTTGATATTTTCTTGTAACCTTCAAACCATTAAGACACTTAATCTTCTACCTCATGTTCGTTTTCACTTGCTTGTAAATTTTGAAAATAAATAAATAACTAAAAATGAAGTTTTAATTAAATTAAATTTTAAAATTAAAGTGTTAGTGGCAGTCATCAAATTAATGTCTCACTATCATTTCTATATTATAATTGTAAGGTTTTTAATTATTCTGTTGGAAGGTGAAAGGAGCATTACCAATGTTTCTTGAAAATGATAAATCCATCATTTCTATGCATGTTTCCCACTACTTTTAGTATGGAAAATTGTTAAATTTATTAATAATAGTTGTTATTATGTCTATTCGGTGGAAAAATATTTAATATTTAATATTTAATATTTCAAATTTTTGAATTTTGAATTTTGAACTTGATAAGTGAAAAAAGAGTTCAGCATTTAATGTTTTTGTAATGGAAAAAAGATATATATGAGATAAACATTTCTCAAGCAGCTTGAGATAAGTTTATAGCCCCAAAACTACGTCGTTTTGATTAATGAAAGGTGTTTATGTAATTTTAGGTGATTAATGAATGATGTTTCAGTAAAATGTATATGATATAAAAATAAATAAAATTACAAAAACACCATTCATTAATTCACCTAAAATTACATAAACACCCTTCATTAATCAAAACGACGTAGTTTTGGAGCTAGCCGGAGATAAACTTATCTCAAACTGCTTGAGAAACGTTTTTCCCATATATATATATATATATATATATATGTATATATAAAAAATTTGAATTATAATATAAAATTATAGATTAAACTAAAAATATATTTAAAATTATAAAATATATGTATAGTAAATAAAAAAATAAATTTAAATTTAAAGTTAAATATAAAAAATGACGTATTTATAATTTAAAAGAAAATTAATTAAAGTTTTAACTTAAAAACATAATACAAAAGAGAGAAAAAATTCGTACAAGTACTTTTAAATAAAATATTACGTAAATATTTTAAATTTTAAATATGCATTTATCACCAATTTAAAAAAACGTATAAAAACCATAAATTAAAAGAGAGAAAAATTATATAGAAAATGTATAATTAATACAAAAGAATTTAAATTTAATATTTAAATAAAAGTAAAATGATAAATTATAAAAATGTAATAACTATAAAAATTTTAATTTTAATTTAGTATATAATAAAGAAATTAAACTTTCATATTGCATGAATATAATTAACACAATTTCCTATGTCATAAATGAATAACTAAAAGCTATTATTTGGGGAAAGTACACAACCTTCTATGGATGTTTTTCACCACTTTTTGTTTGAAAAATTATTATGTCTATTAATAATATTTACTATTGGGTGAGAAAATATTTAATATTTAAAATTTAAACTTTTTAACTTGAGTTTTAAACATGATAGGTTGGAAAACAGTTCAGTATTTAATGTTTGCATTGGGAAAAAAATATATATAATAAATTTGAATTTAATAGAAAATTATAGATTAAACAAAAAAACCTATTTAAATTGAAATTCCACTATTCTTTTTTTATAATTAAATTCCTAATTCAGATTTCAAATTTTGTAAATACAAATGTATAAAATTCTAAATAATAACGACACAAATCCATGCAAAAAATTATTATTATTATTATTATTATTATTTCGAAATCTAATTGTAATAAATGAAACTTCATCTCTGAGATAAGATATAAAAACTTAAATGCAATTATAAGAGCCTTTTTTGTTAGAGGTGGCAAACTAGGCTCGGCCCGAAGGGCCGGTCCACCAACATATTTTTATAATTAAATTAAAAGGTCATCCTTCTTCTTTTATAATTAAATTCCTAAATATGGTCATCGGACTGAGAATTGTCCTGTCAAAGCTGATATGATGGATGCCAATTATGGGGATGTAAATTCGAAGAATGAAGAGGATGGAAGTCTATCTAATAGTGCGAGTACTCTTCCTAATAAAACTGATGAGAGATTTGGGCCCTAGATGCTGGTAAATAGACAGAAGAAATTCAACAGGAACGACTTAAATCAAGGTGAGAAGAAGGAAGGTATGCCAGGCATGAATTCTTTGCGAAGGGAGAATAATGTGGAGTCTAGATTCAGTGTTTTACATCAGATTGATGAAGCTGATAATATTGATGTCAATGAGAGGACCGTGCATTTTGGCAAAGAGAAGGATCCTAGAAGTAATCGGGAGAATCGGCGTAGAGGTAAGTCCCCTGTTCAAGTTATTGAAACCTCTTCTAATTTTATGTTGATTGATGAAAATGGTAGTATAATGGGTAAAGGAGCTGATAATCCAGGGTTTTTAAGAAGTGAAGTTGCAGATGAGGTTGTTCAAAATACTAGTTCGAGTCCTTCTAGTCTTATGGTAGTGGATAATCAGTGTTTACATAAGGATGATAGTATAGTTGTATACCAAGGAGGGAGTGGAAGTAATAAGAGAGAGATCTATTCAATCCAAAGTAATAGATCATCTTTATTGGTTAGTAAGAATCCCCAACATGGAATTCAGATGCTTGACCAGTTAAAGATGCCAGCTCCTAAGCCACCTGATGCTACAGCTGGCAGAAGAAAACGTCAAGATGGGAAAGGAAATATTACTGCTATAAGCAGGAATCAGCAGGTTTTAAATTCTGAAAGAAAAGTTCAGCGGGTGCAATCTAAACCTGCCCCTTCTCCTAAGAAGTTTTAATGTCTGTAATCTTCTGGAATTGTAGAGGAGCGACTAAGTCTTGTTTAGACCGTACTCTTAAATCAATGGTGGATAGGAATAAGGCTTGTGTGGTTGTTCTTTTGGAGACCAGAACTAGTAGTGTGATCAATAGCAAGCTTTTGAAGAAGGTTAAGTTTGATAAGGTGTTTGTTGAGGAAGCCAATGAGTTTGCAGGTGGTATTTCGGTTCTTTGGGACTCTAGGAAAGTTACAATACAGTTACTAAGAAGTTCTTCTCAATTCATTCATATGAAGATTGATCTTGCTAGTAGTAAGAGTTTTTATGTATTGCGGTTTATGCAAATCCCAATGAGGTTATTAGACATTCTATGTGGGAGGAAATCATGCAAATCAGTTCATCAGTTAATGAGCCTTGGATTGTGGGGGGTGACTTCAATGATATAAGGTGCAGCAGTGAAAAGAAGGGGGGCTTCAGGCCTGATTTAGCAAAGTGTAGTAGATTTCAGCAGTTCTTAGATGCTTGCAGAATTGAGGATATTGGTGGCTTGGGTTCTAAATCTACTTGGCAGGGTCCTAAATGGAATAATTTAGACAGGGTCTATAAGAAGTTGGACAAGGTTTGTGCCAATGTTCTTTGGAGAATGTCTTTTGAAGATGCTGATGTAAGGATCCTACCTAGAATATTGTCTGATCATAATCCTCTGGTGTTATCTATTCTCAAGCCTGTGAAGCAGTGGGTTACTAGGCCGTTTAGATTTTTGTCCACTTGGTTGGACCATCCATGTTTTGGTAGCTTTATGGATGTCAATTGGAATGCTAATCTTCCGGTTAATAGTATGTTGTTGGATCTTATCTTCCCTCTTAAGATTTGGAACCGTGAGATTTTGGGTGACATTATTAATCGTAAGACAGAGCTGACTCAAAAGATTGCTAGAATCCAGGACCAAAGAGAGGCAATGGACAGTTCCAGGTTGAAGGATGCTGAGGATGTTTTACAAGGGCAATTGAATATTACTCTTCATCAAGAGGAGTTGTTGTGGTACCAGAAATCTAGGCAGAAGTGGCTGACTGATGGGGATAAAAACACAAGATTTTACCATCTTAAGACTATCATATGTAGATCTCATAATAAGATTGATAGGCTTAGGAATAGTACTAATGATTGGATTGCTGACTCCTCTAATTTAAAAGCTCATGTCTGCCAGTTCCATAAGAATTTGTTTGAGGAGGAGGTGATTGATCGAAGGTGGGTTATTTCTGATAATATGTGGCTAGTTTTATCACAAGATGAGTTGAAGAGGATGGTTATCCCTCCTAGTGACTATGAAATAAAAAAGATTGTTTTTTCTATGGGAGCTTACAAGGCACCTGGTCTTGATGGTTTCCCTGCTATATTCTTTCAGAGAAATTGGAATAGATTGAATGGTCAAGTCTGTTGTGCTATAAAGAATATATGGTCTAACCCAGCTTCAATTGCAGAGGTTAATTCAACACTTCTTGTTCTAATTCCAAAGGCTAAGAACCCTGAGTTCATTTCTCAATTTTGTCCAATCTCCCTCTGTTCGGTTGTCTATAAAATCTTTTCCAAAATCATTGTTAATCGGCTAAAGCATATGATGGAGAAAATGGTGTCTCCTTATCAAGTAAGTTTTGTTCAAAACAGGAAAATTCAAGATAATATTACAATTGTCCAAGAATTAGTTCATACTTTGAGAAAGATGAGAGGAAAGAAAGCTTATATGGCAATTAAGATTGATCTGGTAAAGGCTTATGATAGGGTGAGCTGGAACTTTATGCGCAAAACCTTAGAAGAGCTTCATCTTCCTGAGTCTTTTGTCAATGTCATCATGCAGTGTATCTCTTCTACCAAGATTAATGTTCTCTGGAATGGAGGCAAAACTGATGATTTTATTCCCACAAGAGGGTTTAGGCAGGGGGATCCTTTGTAACCGTATCTTTTTGTTTTGGCTATGGAGAAATTGACTCATATAATTACCACTGCTATTAATGGGGGACTGTGGAAGCCTATGTATATTGGAAAAGGTGGTCCGAAGATTTCTCATCTTGCTTTTGCAGATGACCTTATGTTGTTTATGGAAGCCTCTGTTGATCAAATTCAAACTCTTCTCAAGTGCCTTAAGATTTTGAGGAGATGTCTGGGCAAAAACTTAGTGTGGAAAAAACTTCTGTATACTTCTCAAAAAATACATCTAGAGAGACCATGGAGAGAGTAGTTCAAATCAGTGGTTTCAAACAGGTTAATAAAGTTGGCAGGTATCTTGGAGCTATGATGAGGCAGTGTAGAGCTTCTAATCAGTTATATGGTGGGCTGGTAGATAAAGTTAAAAGCAAGCTTAGTAGCTGGGAGCAACAATGCCTTTCTCAGGCAGGAAGGATCATTCTTTCACAATCTGTCTTGGCTGCAATTCCTTCATATCAGATTTAAAGTTGTAAGCTACCTTTGATGGTGTGTAAGACTATAGTGAAGCTGCAAAGAAATTTTATTTGGGAGATAAAGTAAATGCTCGTAAACACCAGTCAATTAACTGGAATGTAGTCACATCTCCTAAAATGCATGGTGGTCTGGGGTTGAGAAGATTAAATCTGATGAATGATGTTTTTTTTGGCAAAAAAGGCTTGGAAAATTTATTCAGAACCGAATCAACTTTGGGTGCAAGTGCTTCATGCCAAATACAAGGTTGGTGCTAGGGCTAATTCTCTTTTTGTTGCAAAAAACAAAGATTTTAGTCTATGGAAAAATGTCTGCAGAATGTGGCAGGTTATGGATAATAATATGGAGTGGGAGCTTGGTAATGGGAAGGAGGTTACGTTCTGGATGGATGTCTGGCTCCTAGGTTCTTGTAGATTGGTAGATTATGCTGTTAATGAAGATTCTTAGAGGCTGGAAAATGTTAAGGTTACTGATGTGGTAAGTCATTCAGGTGAGTGGGATTTTTACAAGTTGAATAGTTGGCTTCCTTTGAATATTGTTGACATTATTCGCAGTATCTTACCTCCTACAGCCAATGATGGTTCTGATAAAAGGATTTGGGGGATTCAAAAATCACATGTTGTGTTTGTTAGTGCTGTTTATAATTATCTTTCTAACTATGAAGTTATGGATGATGCTATTAAGAAGATTCAGAGTAGGCTTTGGACTTGGAAGGGGCCTCAAAGAATAAAAATCTTCATGTGGAAGTTGCTTCATCAGAAACTCCTAACGAATAGTAATATGTTTATTTGGAATGGTGGTGATGGTTTGTGCTCTTGTGGTGTTGGTGAAGTTGGAACTATTATTCACGCTATAAGGGATTTTCATAGGGCTAAAGTGGTTTGGGATTGTATTGTTCCATCTTCTTTTAGTGCCGGTTTCTTTAATTCGACAATCGATCACTGGTTTGATGATAATTTTAATGCTGAGCACATGGACAGCAGCCATGGTAGTTGGCTGTCCATTTTCATGGTCACTTGTTGGAAGATTTGAAGCTGGAGGAACATGTTGAATCATGGTGAAGTGGTGCCTCTGGTTGGGAGTAAAGTAGATATTATTTTAAAATTTATTTCTGACCTTGATACTGCTATTACAAATCAAAAGAACTAAAATCTTGGTCCTCTTGTCAGCAACGTTACTGTTGCATGGACTTTTCCTGAAAAAGGTTTTTTGAAGGTAAATATGGCTGGTGCTTCTCGTGGTAATCCTGGTATGGTAGCTTGTGGAGGTGTAATTAGGAGTTCATAAGGTATTTGGTGGGATGGTTTTGTCTATAAGTTGGGATTTTGCTCTTCTTATAAAGCTGAACTATGGGGTATTCTGAGAGATTTGGAGAGGGCTTGGAGCAATGGATACAAGAAAATTATTTTAGAAAGTGATTCGCTGTTGGCAATCACTGTGCTCACCAAAAGTGGTGCAGCAGTCCGTGAGGTGCAATTGGTCTCTTGTATACGGACGTGGCTTGGAAGGGATTGGCATGTTCAACTCCATCACAACTTCAGGGAAGACAACTCATGCGCAGACTGGTTAGCTAACTTTATTTTAGATTCCTTTGAGCAAGCTAACCAGAGCTTCTTTAGTCATCCACCGCTTGGTGTTCAGCATTTATACCTTGGTGATTTAGCTTCGGTAGGCCGGGAGCGTGTTGTAGTCTTCCTGGGTAGTTTTTTCTGTTTTTCTCTTGTTCTATGGGGCTTTTAACCCTTTTGTTTATAAAAAAAAAAAAACTAAATCAGATTTTGATTTTTATAAATACAAATTTGTAAAATTTCAAATACAAATGACACAAATCCTTGCAAAAAATAATTATTTATTATTATTTTTTAAATCTGATTGTAATAAATGAAAGTCCATCTCTGAGATAAAATATAAAAATCTAGATGTGACTATAAGAACCTTTTTTGTGGATAAATATAAAAATCTATTGCATGCTGATAGTTAGAGGTGACAAACTTGGCTCGGCTCGAAGGGCCGGCCCACCAACTCATTTTTATAATTAAATTAAAATTTCATCCTTCTTCTTTTATAATTAAATTTCTAAATCTGCATACCAAAAAAAGAAAAAAATCCTAAATCTGATTTTAATTGTTGTAAATACAAATTTTTAAAATTCAAAATATTAACGACACAAATCCTTGCAAAAAAATAAATAATTATTTACATAAAATATTGATAATTAAAGGTTGCAAACTGGTGACCCAGAGGGCCTGACCGCCCCGCCTGCCAACACGTTTTAATAATTAAATTAAAATTCCACTATTCTTCTTTTATAATTAAATTCCTAATTTAGATTTCAATTTTTGTAAATATAAATTTATAAAATTCCAAATACTAACGACACAAATCCTTGCAAAAAAAGTATTTATTATTAATTTGTAAAACTAATTGTAATGAAATTTCATCTCTGGGATAAAATATAAAAACTTAGACGCAACTATAAGAGCCTTTTTTGTGAATAATTATAAAAGTCTATTACATGTTAATAGTTAGAGGTGGCAAAATTTATTATTGTATGTTGTTGTTTTTTAAAAATTTATCATTGTGGGTTCTTTATATTGTTACAAGTTTTTAGCACGTGTATTGATTTGATGTTATTTAGACACATTTGTTTCAGTGTAAGTAAAAAATATGACTTGTATATGACTATTTGATTAATTTGCTTTCAAATCCCTTTCAAACAATGTTTTTTGGGTTCAAAAAAAAAAAACCCATTTTGTTGTTGTTGAGACTATTACTTCTGGGTGTTAACATATTAGCGTAATTTATTTAATGAGCATTTGCATTTTGTATCGTAGGCATAAATATGATGGTAGAAGAGGATGTCCCTGATAATGCATAAACATAGAAACTCACATGTTTGGTATGTGTTGAACTCATCTCTCCAATGATTGCTACAGAATGATATTAAATTAATAGCGTTTTCTTATTATATGTACAAGTTGATATTTTAATTCGATATTTGCTTGGTCTGTTTGTTACCTTGATTTTATTGGTGGCTGTTATAATTAGCAATAAGTTGTATGCATTTTTCTTTTTTTAGCCATCCTCATTTTAACAAAGTCTACTATGGAGTATTTTTTTTTTATAACTCATCGAGTAGATAACTATATTTGATTTGTATAATATTGATCACTCTGGAAAGGAGATTTTTGTTTATAGTTGATATTTGCAAAGTTCTGTGTCAATGCTGTAATTTTTTCCACCTAAAATATAGAACAAGATAGTAACACAAGTCTTTATAAGTATAAGATTTGCAGTGTGATTAATCAACCACGACAGACGACAAATATTTTAATTTTTTTTCGTGCATCGCATGAATAATATACTAGTTGTTCATAAAACTTGGGTATATCATTCATAAAGAGTAGCTCTATTGGTAATTGAATATGAGTATTTAAGAACTTACTTTGGTCAGATTCAAATTTTGGTTAAAACAAATTTTTGAAATTTTTTAGGAACCAGATTGTTGGATGAGGTTGTGTATGCACACTCTTGGAAATTTTTAATATGCTTCCATTCCTTCATGGTCCTTCCATTCACGGAGTGACATGTGTATTTTTCTTTTCTTTTTTTCTTTTCTTTCTTCTCTCTCCTCAATTTTTCTTTCACTCTCTCTCCTTCATCCCACCAATCCCATATGCACCGGGTGCACTAAATCTAATCTCCACAGTCTTAGGGTGACTCAGAAGATAAAGCGATTGGAAAATGTTGTGTTCATATTTCAAAAAAAGATTATTGGTAGAAGTTGTATGGGATTACCTCCATGGTTCAATGCTCATTCTTAGGAGCCGTAGCCAAAATAAAATGGTTGGAAGAGATTGTGTGTGAACACATCTGAATTATCTATAAAAAAAAACTTGGGCGTATCATGCCTTTCAATATGTATTTAATTAAAAAAATTTATTTAGGTTTAACATAAGATTTTAATATGTATTTACTATAAAATAGCAGGTATATGTTTTCAAGTTTTAGTAGCAATGGATTTTTTTTTTAGTAAATCCAAAAATATTCTCACCTTACATAAGATGAGACTAATATCTTTTTACAGATTGAGAGGGCAAGAGGTTCTAATGGATTTTTAGTTTTGAGGGAGCTATGAATTAGTTTAAAAACTACTGAAATATAATAATTAGGAAAATGGTTTTTTTATATGATACAAAATCATATTATTTTTAATGAAATTATGTCATTTTAATATATTTTTAGATTTTCTCTTCTCTATTTTGTTTCTTAATTTTTTTAAAAAAATAACAAAATATATCAAAATGACGTAATTTTATTTAAAAAGACACAAATTTATATCATTGAAAATAATAAATATTTTTTTTTATAAATAAAAAGACAAAAGCTGCAAATCTACAGCCACAAGAAACATAATACAAAGTGATACTCCGAATAATCCGTTCCGCTTTTGTTTTGTCGTAATTAAATTAATTTTTTTTTGATTTTATCTTTTGCAATCAATGAAAATTGTTAATTAACCGAAACCACGAATACTATTTATACACAAAAAGGAAAAAACAAATTCTGTGATACAATTGGCAAAAATATAGAAGATATATGAGGAATCTTTGTAATGATGATGATGATGCTAAGGGAATAATACTTGAGACTAGTTTTAACCACGTGGAATACGCTAACTTCACTGGTGCCGTCGTGTGATGCACAATAAACTTCATTAAAATTTCATGATTTAATTGCCACCTCGCAAAAATGAGAAGGAAAACAAAAAACAAAAATAAAAATAATATATAAAAAATGAAAGAGAAGAATGTGAAAATGAGTATTCATAAGCATGTAGGGGTGGTTGTGGAGGAGATGGTGGAAAAAGCAAATTCGTTTTCAACCAAACAGTAAAGAGTGCCAACCCACTCTTTTTGTTCTTCTCTTCAAAGGCAGATGCAGATGCTCTCAAGGGCTTCATCTGCAATGGCCACGTTTCCTTGCTCTAAGGTTTCTCTCTCTCTCTCTCTTCCTTTTTTTTTTTATTTCATTATAATTCTCCTTTTTTTTTTTATCTTTTAATTGGGAAATTGTGGGGAGAAAAAACATTAGTCTCGTGAAATTTAAGGTTTTTATCTGAGTTTCGGAGAAAACTAAAGAATATGGATGGTGTCCTTCGAATTTTTGTTCCATATAAAAATAAAAATAAAAAAACATGTTTCGTATATCCTCGTTGGTTGCACCTTTTGCCCCACATTCGACGAATGATAAGGAAATTTTGTTTTCGGTCGTTGTCACAAAATTGTTTTACCCCAGCAGCTAAATCATGTAAAGATATAATTTTTATTGAAAAAAAAAAAAACGAAGCAGCAAATATCGTTGTTGTTCTTGGCTTATTTGAGAGTTTTGTGATAATCTGCAAGTTCATTACTTGGTTTGGTATATTGTCTATCCCTTTTAATTTGGAATTGCTTGACTTTCATATTACAATTTAATTTTGGATTTTGTTTTTTAAGTACTTGGGTTACTATTTTGCATTTATATGTTTGTATTTTTTTGTTTGTTATTATAACCTATCAGTAAGTGTTGTTTTTGACTTATTGATTTGATTGAAGAGGTGACTAATGATTATTTGTCAATGGATGTTTTTGATTCTCTGTTTTTTTTTAGGTGAGAAGTGGGTTTTGTGTGTGGCCAGATGTGAGACAAATTT
Source organism: Gastrolobium villosum (assembly GCA_032173675.1). Classification (NCBI taxonomy): domain Eukaryota; kingdom Viridiplantae; phylum Streptophyta; class Magnoliopsida; order Fabales; family Fabaceae; genus Gastrolobium; species Gastrolobium villosum. Next base: position 26,656 of record JAVKPL010013959.1, read on the forward strand.
GCTTTAGAAAAGGCGTTCTATATGGATTCATGCGATTCTTTTCTACACCATTGAAAACACTGCGTGGAGCTAGTCGTTCACTGAGAGTAGCTCAATTTTGCAGTGTTGTGAATATGTCTTCCTCGTTGCAGATTGAATTGGTGAGAGCACGTCTCTTGTAACCTATGAAGCACTGATACTCCGGATTTTTTTTCCAACGTATCCGATACATGTATCGGGAACGTATCGCAAACGTATTGTATCGTATCGGCGAATTAATGGTCGTATCGAAAACGCCATGTCGGAATCGGTGCTTCATAGCTTGTAACTTTTATAAGTTGTCATGGTGCAATTGGATTAATATTACGTCACCTAAGCTGACAAGGTTTCTGAAGAAATATGCTGAAAGCCTAACTTGTGATATGTTATCATATTTTTTTGAAAAATGTTTAGGTACCTTGCCTGAGGGACAATTATGCATATCTTTTGCATGATGAGGATACGGGTACGGTTGGTGTTGTTGATCCTTCTGAAGCTGTGCCTGTTATAGATGCGTTGAGCAGGAAGAATCGAAATTTGACATACATTCTCAACACTCACCATCATCATGATCACACAGGTGGAAATGCGGAATTGAAAGCGAGATACGGGGCAAAGGTGATATTTATATCCTCTGCTGAAGTTTATTTTACTTTCCATTAATGTTCTATTTGCATTTTCAGTAAACGTCATCGGATAATGATAATAGCAACATGTTTTGTGTTTGAAATACAATTCCCCATGTAAAGTGAAAATTAAAAGTGAGGTTTACTTTGCTCTGTTTGTCATCCTAATTTATCATTCTGTGGTATCCTTTCTTTCTACCCTTGGCAAGTGACAACACCTCTTTTTTTTCTTCTGCAGGATAGAAAGATTGCCCTTACTTTTAAAGGATAAACTCTTTGCCCAACCTAGCATTCATGTTAGACTTAATAACCGTGAAATTTGGGAAAATAAACTGCAAAATTTATTGGTTTAATTATTGACAATTTGACACATTTGGCACTTTGATGACAGATCAAGCACTTTGGAGGAGTTGATTGCTCTTATTATCTCACTTTATCTGTTTCTATATTATGCCTGTTTAAGCCTATTGTATGGGTTTTCTTAAAGTAACATTTGATCTATTTTTTTTCCATGCATACTAGTTACAACTTTGTGTAAATGTTAACACTTCCCATGTTGCATTAAAGGTGATTGGTTCAGGAACTGACAAGGAAAGGATTCCTGGCATTGATATCTATTTAAATGATGGTGATAAGTGGATGTTTGCTGGCCATGAGGTGCAAATAATGGACACTCCTGGTCATACCCGAGGTCACATTCATACCCTATTTGCATTGAAAAATCTTCTTAATGTTGAAAATTGATTTTTTTCTTAAAAGAATATTAGCTCAGTTTTATGCAGTGTGGGTGTGGCTCATTTTTCTAATTTTCTATTTATTTATACTGTAAGCAGGCCACATAAGCTTCTACTTTCCTGGATCTGGGGCAATTTTTACAGGAGACACTTTGTTCAGCTTATCATGTGGCAAGCTATTTGAAGGAAGCCCCGAACAGGTTGATTTGAATTGCATTTACTTTCATTTTCTTCAGTGATAAGTCACTGCATCTTGCGATGTATCTGATTTTATACATCTTGTGTTATCCCCTTACCAGACGTCCTTGAAAATTTAAAATACCTGCGTTAAGGGACTTTTTATTTAAATTGCAAAGAAATGAGGGTTGTGTGATAATGTTACGATTCCCACATTGGTTGTATAGGAAGCTAATGTGGGGTTTATAAGGCCTTGGGGTGGTGACCTCAAGGTCCGTAACAATTGGTGCTTTCATTGAGAGTTGAGGCCATGGAAAGGACTACCTATAGGATGGATTAAGGTGTCTTTGGGCACCGAATACTGATAGGTGAGTGAAGCCGTCCCAAAGGGGGGAAAGGGCTACTGTCGGGTCAGTGTCGATAGAGTGAAAGCCGCCGTGGACGTCGGCCCTTAAAGGGGGTGGCAATGTTACGAGTGTGGTGGTGACCTCAAGGTCCGTAACAGATAATCAGTATCCTTTTCTATAACTCTCAACTTGTAAATGTAAATGCCTGTGTAAAGTATGGTACAGTTAATTGAATTATTTCTGGAAGGCCTTATCTAAAATGAGGTTGGGAAAGTCTTCTCTGTGACTCATATATGTTTTCAATTTTAAGTTGCAGATATAGAATGTTCCAAATTTCAAATAAACAATTTCCCCCAAGTCTGCAATCTTAGTGTATGGAAAGTTGAATTGAATTATATGTTGCTATGCTATTTCTTGCTATGTTATTATTAGAAATCATTACATTATTAAATATGTGTTTAGTTATTGTTACACTAATGTTTTCATTTCATTCTTTGAATATATGTCTTCATGAGGATGCACAGATTTTTTACTCACATACTTTTATGTCAAATAATACTTAGCTGCATGAGAATATTGGATGTTCATTAGTAAATATGTTGTTGCTGATGCAAAGTGTGGTTATCAATACAAGCCAATTCTTGCGTGATGCCAAGTCAATTACTTGATAAGCTAAGCTTGTGTTCTTGTAATGCATGTTGTATCTTCATTTATTGAGAATTTCATCCATGTTACAGATGATGTCTTCTCTTAAAAAGATCATGTCTTTGCCAGACGATACAAGTGTATACTGTGGACATGAGTATACATTGGTTAGTTATTTTTACTTTTGTCCTTCATGTTCTTTGCTTTGTTTTCTTAGCCCAAGTTTTGTGACCTTGACTTTGGTGCTTTGGAGTTTGGCAGAGTAATACAAAATTTGCATTGTCTATTGAACCTGAAAACAAGGAACTTCAATCCTATGCTGCCCATGTAGCTTACCTTCGAAGTAAAGGCTTGCCCACGGTAAGTTTCAGAACTGCACTTTTTGAATGAATGGTTTGAACTTCGAGGCTTTCTCCCTCACTCTCCCTAACAGCTCTTTATTAATCTTTTTCAAGAGTCACCAAGTATGTTGCACCGACATGGGACATGCGATACGACACCACACTCCGATACGTTAATACTAAAAAATATTAAATTTGGACACATTAGGACACGTTTTGAAATTATATAATATTTTTAATTTATGTAGTGTATATTATATTTAGTATTCAATAATTTAACAAAAAAATAAAGCTAAACTTATAATACCCATCAATTTTGCAAAGAAACATAATATATCCCAAATGTTTATATTAAACTCAATAAAATCGTAATTGTAATCTAGCAAGTCTAATAGTTGAAACTCAAAATGCAACGTCACATAACTTTTGAACTTTTTTTGAGTCTTTGCAATGAGAATTGGAGTGTCGGAGTGTCGGACACGACACGTCAGAATTTTTGAAGTGTCGATGCTTCATAGGTCACGAATCATTGTTGTTATTAAGCTTATATATCTTTGTTAGTATATTTGAATCCTTTGCATTTTGCTCTAACCAAATTAGTACGTACTGTTTCCCCAGATTCCAACAACACTGAAGATGGAAAAGGCTTGTAATCCATTCCTTCGCACATCAAGTGCAGCAATCCGGCAATCATTGAAGATTGCAGTCACAGCTGATGATGCAGAAGCCCTGGCTGTCATCCGGAGAGCAAAGGATAATTTTTAGATTTTTTTTTTTGAATTTTGAAAGTCTAAGCTGTATAGAGTAGGTTAATGACTCCATCTGTTATATGCTTGATGCTATCTTTATCTTCTCAGTATGATTTTCTGAATTTTGTTTTTGAGTTCATTTGGGAGTTATTTGTAGCATCTGTATACGTTCAGCATACTTTGTGCTTGAGATAGTTGTTTTGCAATCCCTTGTGAGGATTGTCAATATTTTAAAAGAATTAGTTTGTACGTAAGAGCATTTGATGTGACTCTGCTAGTGATGGATTCACCTGCTGTTCTTTTTTCTTGTCTATTATTGTTCTTGTTCTTGTCATTTTGACATTTGAGATTGATCATTTGTCATTAATTCAGTGTTAATATCATTTTGTTTTGAACTCTTATTACCACTCCGGGTTGGTCGGGTAGGGGCCACTTGCATCATCGTGAGAGCCACGAGAGAGATAAAAATAATTATAAGGTTTATTATTATAGGTTCAATAGACATTAATTCATATATATATATATATATATATATATATATATATATATATATATATATATATATATGAGATAGGATCTTTTGACATTAGTGTCAAATTTGAAATTTGACACCTTATCCTATGAAGCACCGACACTTCAAAATTCCTGACGTGTCGTGTCCGACACTTCCCGACACACTCCGACACTCTCCGATAGTCCAACACGCGTTATAGAAATTCAAAAAAAGTTTAAAGGTTGCGTTGTGTTGAATTTTTAATTCCAACTATTAGATTGGTTGGATTACGATTATTATTTTATTGAGTTTAATATAAATATTTGTGATATCTTATGTTTCTTTGTAATTTTTTTGAATATTATAAGTTTAGATTAATTTTTTTGTTAAATTATTTAATATTAAATATAATATACACTACATAAATTTAAAATATTATTTAATATTAAAACGTGTCCTAACGTGTCGAAATCTAACATTTTTTAGAATTAACGTGTCGGAGTGTCGTGTCGTATCGTGTCCCTGTCCCGTGTCAGTATCGGTGCTACATAGACCTTATCTGAGAGTCATTAGATCAAAAAAAAGATCAATGGTGTCACATGCTTACAAATCAGAGCCATTGATCTTTTTTGATCTAATAGCTCACAGATGATGTGTCAAATTTCAAATTTGACATTGGTGTCAAAGGATCCTATATATATATATATATATATATATATATATATATATATATATATATAAGTGGATGCAACTCTAGCTTTTATTCCTTGCAAACATAGGGTTGTGTCCCAAAAAGAAGAGGTAGATATCTACTCATAATAGGAAAAATTCCCCCTATTTTATTTTATGTAATCGTAATTGAACTAGAGTGAGTTGAGCTATAGACATGGCTGTTCGTCATATTGTCATTTTTAGTTTGATTCGCAAAATACTAAAATTATAGTTTAAATTTGATTTATTATAAGTATTATACTATGATTTAATTGTGTTATTATATTATTAAAAGCTTGACTACGGTATTAATTATTTGGAAGTATATTTTTTTTATAATAATAGTTAAATGTTTGTGGAAATGGTTTATATTATGTGCACAACCAAATTAAGCATGTTACATCATTATAAGAGCAGGGATTTTGCTTATTTTTGTCTACTACTTTCTAATATCATTAGATTAAAATCTCAATAGAAAAGAGAAATGATAAAGGTAATTGATATTCTAATTTAACAATATTAGAGAGCAATAGATAAAGGTATGCAAAAAAAAATATATATCTTTTATATACCCGTAAAAATGTGCGAAGTCCAATTTTTTTTCACTTTATTCTCTTCACATTTCCTCCATGCATTTTTTCTTATAATTTCTTAGCATTAGTCTTACAATTCTTGCACCAAATTCTTTTCTCTTGTAATCTCTTTCAACCATTTTTATGATTGTTGGATTAAAATCGAAATAATGTTTCTCATTAAAAATCTAATTTTGATTCAAAAAAACATAAAAGTGGTTGGGTTATAAGAGGTTATAAGGAAAAATACGTCGTAATAATAACCTCTCCCAAATATTATAAAAGAAGATTAAGATTGTGTTTGGATAGAGTTCTTTTTAAGAAGTTGTTTTTTCAACAAATAAAAATATAATCCTTTTGGGTCATTTTATGCGTTTAGATACGAACTTTTTAAAAAGCAGAATTAAAAAAGAGTAAAAATAATACTTTTCTTAGAAGTTAGGATTCCTTAATTCTTAAAAATCACTTGTTAATTTACCAAAAAAAATATATATATATATATCACTTGTTAAAATTCAATTTTACCTTAGCTCCACTCCAACTATTCCACGAGCTTATTTTTGGTGCACAAAGAGTACATATTTCTTTATCAAAAAAGGAAAAATATAAAATATATGTGAAAATAATTATAACGATGAGGGTAGTATAAAAGTTTTACTTTTTGTCATATTTTTAGTAAATGATATACCAAGTATTTAGTAGAAGAGGAGTGCTGAAAATATTTCCCTGTTCCATCCCATTACCATCACTCACATATCCATTTTAGTAATTGGGATAGGTTGTTATAATTTCTGCCTATTTTTTTAATTTTTTTTTTACTTTTGTCAATTACTCTCTAATATTATTAGATCAAAATCTTAACTATTTTTATCATTTTTCTCTCCTAATGATATTCCAATTTAATGGTATTGAAAAGTAATGAGCAACGATAGGAAGAAAAAAAATTAGATAGAATAACCAATTCCAAAATTTAATAAACTTTTGAGAAAGAGGTTATGGTTAGTGCATTTATTTCTTACTACTTCCTATTATCAAATATTTTTAGCACTTTTTTTTTTTTGAACAATTTTTTTTTTTTTTTTTTTTTAAATTACGTTATTCTACTCATGCACCGCATTCAGCGTTGGGAATTTGTTACTTGAGAGTGGTAAGGTGGCGTCCTTGTAAACTGTAAACGGTCACGTGACTGCGTGTCTCTTTCTCACATGTCACTACGATAATCAAAATCCGATTAGGGTTTCTTTGGCTCTCAAGTACTTACAAATAACTAACTGGATTTGGGTATTTCTCCGTCCAAAAACCTGTTAATATCCATCGTTGGCGTTGTTTTCTTGGATTACAATGCCGTTTCCGACGAAACCTGTGGAAGCGGTGAAGGATTCGGAGGAGTGGAGAAGCCCTTCTAACAACCTATGGGTTGGGAATCTGTCGCCGGAGGTCACCGACTCCGATCTCATGGAGCTCTTTGCTCAATACGGCGCTCTCGATAGCGTCACCACCTATTCGTCTCGGAATTTCGCTTTTGTGTTCTTCAAGCGCATTGAAGATGCTAAGGCCGCTAAGACCGCCTTACAAGGCGCTTCTTTGCGCGGGATTCCCATCAGAATTGAGTTTGCCAGACCGGTTTGTTCTCTTTTACATTTGGATGCCAACACGTTTATTCTCCTAAGTTTTCAATGTGTCTTTGTTGTGTTTGATGCATATTGAGAGACAGCACAAACGAACAATTGAGTTAAAAGCACATATCCATGTGAGAGAAATATAAAACCACCCTCAGCTTAAGTTTGTTGTTTAGAAGGTATCAAAGTCGACATGACTGAGTCATCTCGATCCTCAACACCACCATTCTATTAATAAAAATAATTAGTTAGGGTAGATTGTAGAGTTTCGGCTGGGTCTGAATCAGCTCTCGTGTGAGGGAGCGTGTTAATATAAAGCCTAAAACCATTAACGTATTCTCACGCAACACCTTAAACTTTTGGTTGAAATAGTTTTTTATATTCATATATAGGATAAGGGATAAGTTATTCTACTTACCATTTTGTCTGCTTACCTTTGCCTACCACACTATCAGATCAAAATCTTAACTAACATTTATCTTTTTCTCTTTTCTTAAGATTCTGATCTAACGGTGTTGGAGAGTGGTAGGTAAAGGTAGGTTGAAAAAGTGGTAGGTAGAATAACCTATCCCATAGGATAATGCAAAACTCATTATAATAAGTTTTGTATTGTGCGTTGTTTTGTGCATAATAGAGTTGAGATAATGAAGAGAAAAAGGTTATTGGTCTAAGACTTTTTGACTTAGTTTAGTGGGTAACAGAAATTTAGAGATTTGTGTTTTCTCTTTGGTTGCTTGCTTTTTGCCTAGTACTTGTACTATTTTAACAACCAAATGAAGTATAATTTTTTTTTGTTTGTCACTTATTTTTAGCAAATCTACTAGGCGTTTTAAATTGAATAAACCATGTTCTCAGGCAAAGCCATGTAAACATCTATGGGTTGGTGGTATTAGCCCAGTTACTACGAAGGAAGAATTGGAAGCAGAATTTCGTAAATTTGGTGAAGTTGAGGATTTTAAGTTCTTCAGAGACCGCAACACTGCATGTGTTGAATTTCTAAATTTGGATGATGCTACTCGGGCCATGAAAATCATGAACGGGAAGTGTATAGGTGGGGAGCAGATTCGTGTTGACTTCCTTCGATCACAATCTACAAAAAAAGTAGGTTTGGATATTTAAGAATGTTTTGTTTATTCCCGTTGCCCTTCTTTATTCAATTACCTGTTATGCTACAAGCATCCTGATGCCTCATGGTTGCATCTATAAAGTAGTCTCAATTAGGTTAGTGAGAAGTGGTTGTTTGAAAATTATGCAGAATGGTAATGTTATTTATTGAATTAATCATTGTCGTGGTTGTTTTGATGCATATTGTGGGACAACACAAATAGAAAAGTATAGCACAAGCAGTTGAGCCACAGGAATTTTTTTACTGTTAGCCGTTTGATGACCTATGCACATGACTAAAATTTTTGTGATGTGCATGGATAGAATAACTCAAATTATCACAATACCCTTCGTATTGTGCATTATTTGCCCAATAGAATTGGGATAATGAAGAGGTATGATTATTCGTCTTTTTCTTTTGTGTTGTGCACAAGATTTTGTAACCTGATTCAGTGGGTAAGAAAAATTTAGAGATTTGTGCTGTCCATTGAGTTTTTTGTCCCATGTTTCTATTATTCGAACAATCAAACTAAGTATAATTTTTTTGGTGCCATGTTGTTCCGTATGTTTTAGCATATCAAACATACCCCAATGTTGTCAAGATCAAGATTCTACACAGAACCAATTGGGGGTATAGACACATAAAATGTGAGATTGTAACACGGAGTCATAATATCCTACCTAAAATACAAAATTATGTTTAAACACACACATACACACACACACACACACATATATATATATATATGAGGTAGGATCCTTTGACACCAGTGTCAAACTTGAAATTTGACACCTCATTTGAGAGTCATTAGATCAAAAAATATCAACGATTCTGATTTGTAAACATGTGACACCATTGATCTTTTTTGATCTAATAGCTCTCAGATGAGGTGTCAAAGGATCCTACATCTCTATATATATTGCTAAAGCTAAACAACCAAACTGTCCAAACATAACACAATCACAGGGCACAGCCAAACCTGAAACAAATCAAAGTAGCAAGCCAGCAACAGCAAGCGGCCCACATGCCGTTACTCAGAAACAGATTGAGGGAAAGAAGAGAATGGGTTCACAGATTTACTGACCGCTGGGATGAATCACCAGCTTGCCACCCACGGATCGACGCACCCACATATCGAAGCACCCTAGCAATGAAGCAAGTCCGAACACCTAGTCATCAACTAGATCGATGGGATCGGATGAGAAATGAGGTAGAATGAGAGAAAGGGTTGAGAGAGAGAGAGATGTTTAGATGAGGTTGAATGGGGCTTGGGGGGTGTTTTGGTTTCTGGAGGGCTTGGTTTTTTTAGGGTTTCAAAAATGGGTTGATCTGCTAACTTCAATGGTGGTTCACCCTGCATGTTAGGATTATCCGATTCCACAGCTTCTATGAGCCTGATTGACAATTGTAATACCCCATATTTTTATTAACTTTAACCTTATGCCTTTAGTTAATTGAGAAACTCAAACTTTTAAGTTTCGAGGACGAAACTTCTTTTAAGGAGGGTAGAATGTAATATCCCAGGAAAATAATAGTAATTTATAATACAATAAATTAATAATAGTAATAAATTATAAATTAGTAATAATAATAATGGAAGATAAATTGTGATTATTTGATTGATCATTATGCGTTAATGTTTGATTATTTGATTGGTATTGTTTGATTGGATTAGGATGAGTCAACAAACATAAATTGTTTAGATATGATGAGTCAACAAACATAAATTGTTTAGATATGATGAGTCAGCATTGAGTCAGTAATGTATGAAGCCAATATCTGAGTCAAATACATCAATAAAGAAAAAGGAAATAAATGCACGAAACCCATATCTAAGCCCAAAACTTCAATTATAAATAGAGGCCTAGCTTAACCAAACCAATTCACTCTTCAACATTTCTCCTCTACTACTCTCTCTCTTCTCACTCCAAAAAGTTTATTTTAATTATTTTCAATTGTTATATTTTTCTGATTATCAATCGGTTCTCTGCCCCAAATTTTTCCCTTTAGAAGTTAGCGAAAACGGAGACCAGGTAATCCTAATCCCTATGTTGATAGATATTTGGATTTTGATAATAGATATGAGTTGAACCTTATTTGAATATTTTAATACTTTTGAATAGTATGGAAGTTATGATAACCTTGAGTAATGGATATATTGAAAGATGAAATTTTCAAATATGATAATTGTGATATGATTAAATTTTGATGATTGTGTGTGATTGTAAATATTTAATAGTGGGAGGATAGCTTTGGGATGGTACCTCCCAAGGTGATGAACACAACTTTTGGGTTTTATGCCTCCGATGTGAAACTAATGTGAAAAGATTATATCCGTTCTTTCCAAAGTGGTGTCTGGCAGGGTTCCCCGGGATACTAGTAGCAACTTTGGGAAGAGGTGTGCACACTAGGAAGATGTGAATTGATTATGGCCAATGTGATTTGTTTGTGACTGGCAGGGTTCCCCGGGTCACAGGGTAGACTGACAGGGTTCGCCGGGTCTACCATGGTTCTCTTCCCACTAAACGGACTAAATGGATTAATTAAAGATTAATATAATTAATAACAAGTTGATGTTTGATTTGAATTTTTGAGTTATATTATTGGATTATTATGAGTTATATTTATTTATTTATTTTTGTATATCGGATTTGGATTACCAGCTTTGCTGACTTTTGTGTTTGTTTGACTGCAATGATCCTGCGGGACTGCGGGGGAGCAGAGTTTCAGTGACTCAGTTTACAAAGGATCGGGCTAGCTGTGGGCAGTGAGGATGACGAAGCAGACTTTTCTGGCTAGCTCTAGGATTTAAAGATGTGTTTTTATGAGCTTTTAATTTTTTTTATAAAACTTAATTATTTCTTGACTTTAGTTTTAGTTTTGTTTTGATGTAATAAAGTTAGCCTTGCGCTTGACAACAGTATAAGCGCGGCGGTAACACTTCCCAAATTTGATTATTTTAAACTTCCGCTGTTATTTATAAAAATTATTAAATTTATTTATGCTATTATAAATTGTTAGAATTTCGGGTGTTACAAATAGAATTTGGGGTGTTACAACAATCCAACCCAAATCTCACCAATTTCAAATTGGTGGGTGTGATTGGGGTGAAGATCATAAGATCGTGCGATCTTTCGATTTAAATTTTGATCTTGACTACCTTAATCAATATTCCATATTTGTAAATCTTTGTAATTATAAAAGAAGATTTGGGTTGCTTTAATTTAAAGCATTATCTGATTGATTCAATTTTGGATGTGGGCTATATCAGCTTTGTCCTGATTTCGTTCATGTTTTTATAGAAATTGGTGGATTGGATTTTTTTTCTTATACAAATTTCAATGCTCTAGTTACTGATATTTTTGCAATTTAATTTTTTCTCTCCTGTCTATTATTCTCATGTAGCTGATGTTTCCTTTGCTGATTTTTATAGGATCTTTTGGTTGATTATGGACAGTTTCAGGCAAGAATACCGGTTAGATTCCCACAACCTGTGTTGTATTAGTCCTGTCTATCTGTCTGTCATTGGATGCATCATGCATGTTATGTGTTTGTTTTGGGAAGACAAGACATTGTTAGGCAGAGCTGTAATGGTTGATATTTTCATTTTCATACCTATCACTTGAACTTTATTATTGTTCCTTACAAATACTCGTTCTTTTGTCACAGCATTCACAACCTTCAATGGGGAGGAATCCCAGTAACATTTTGTGGATAGGTTTTCCTCCTTCTTTTCAGATTGATGAACAAATGCTCCACAATGCCATGATTTTATTTGGTGAAATTGAGAGAATCAAGAGTTTTCCTTCAAGACATTATTCATTTGTTGAATTTCGAAGTGTTGATGAGGCTCGGCGTGCCAAAGAGGGTCTTGAAGGACGGCTGTTTAATGACCCTCGAATAACAATTATGTATTCAAGCAGTGAAGTGGTACCTGGCTTTTATCCTGGAAGTAAAGGGCCAATACCTGATGCGTTACCTAATGAGCATCCATTTCGACCACTGCAGATGGATGTATTTGGTCATAATCGTCCTCTGGTTCCAAATAATTTTCCAGGACTTTTGCCACCTGGTGGTATTATTGGAACTAATGTTCCAATGCGGCCTTTTGGTCCTCAAGGTCTTGAACCTCTTATCTCTGGTCATGAGTTTAATGAGATGGGCACACTCCACAAATTTCAGGATGGAAACTCCAAAAGTCAGATGGGTCCAAACTGGAAAAGGCCATCTCCTCCTGCACCAGGATTGCTTCCTTCTGTGCCTAATATTAGGCCTCCTACAAGATCCAACTCTGGTGCATGGGATGTACTTGACAACCAATTTCAGAGAGATTCTAAACGTTCAAGGACAGATGGTGCTTTGCTCATTGATGATGCTCCATTTCCTTTAAGGAATATAGATGATCCATTTATTAATGGAGGTGGTTCTGGTCCAAAGAGTCACCTTGGTCCAGTGGGCACTAGGATCACAGCTGGAGTACCTGGTTCTGCCCAACCCGATAGTGATCATATATGGCGTGGAATTATTACAAAAGGGGGAACGCCTATTTGTCATGCTAGATGTGTGCCTATTGGGAAAGGGATAGGGACTGAGCTGTGAGTATAATTTTCCCTTTTCTTCGTGTCTCGGTCAAGTTTTGGATACCAAGGAAGAAGATTAAGTAAATAGCTGTGATCCTTAGAATCAGTTTCTTTCTGTTGGCTTCTTTTTCATTTACATTTTCCTCATTGCCAGCAATGTCCACATATAGCTGACTAGGGTTAATTTAGTTTTTGGCTTGGAATTGAGCACAGTGCACTCCCCTCCCCTTTTATTTTGTCTTTTTCTTAATAATGTTTTGATGTTTGCCCCTATTTTTTCATGATACTCTTTTCCTGCTGTAATTAAATTTTGTTCTGTGCTTTTGCTGCAGTCCCGATGCTATTGATTGCTCTGCTAGGACGGGATTGGATATACTCACGAAACACTATGCTGATGCAATTGGTTTTGACATTGTTTTCTTTCTCCCTGATAGCGAAGAGGATTTCGCTTCATACACTGAATTCCTTCGTTATCTCAGAGCAAAAAACCGTGCTGGTGTTGCCAAGTTTGTTGATAGCACCACTTTATTCTTGGTACCTCCTTCTGATTTCTTGACCAAGGTTTTGAAAGTTACAGGACCTGAACGTTTATATGGTGTGGTTCTTAAATTCCAGCCCGTTCCAGGCAGATCACCCTCAACTCAGCATATGCAGCAGATTCCGCCTCCACAAGCTGTGTATGGTTCAATTTCTGCAAAGGAGGAACAGGTTTCGCCAATGGATTATAACAGATTGTTGCATGAGGATTCTAAGCTTCCTCCAAAACCTCTTCATCCAGCTACAAGTGGTCCCCCCTCTGTTCATTCTGTTCCTCCTGATTATGCTTCTACTAATACTGCTTTTGCATCCCAAGCTGGAGTTACATTAACACCTGAGCTTATTGCATCTTTAACTTCTTTACTCCCTGTAACTACACAATCATCTGCCACTTTTGGTGCAATGACAGCAGTTGGCTCCTCGACTGTGAAGCCACCATTTCCTCCTATCGCACCTAATGATGGAAGTAAATCTCATTTTTGGAAGCAAGATCATGAAATTGCAGATCCACCCAGTCGTCCCCCTCAACAGTCTGTGAGTATGTACAACATTCACAGTGCTCAATATCAGCCTTATCCACCGGCATCTACTAGTGCTCCCCCTGCTCAAGTGTTCTCTGGCAGTTCTCATCTCCAAGATACTGCTGCCAACCTGCAGCAGCTAGGTACTGTTTCATCTAGACCCATGACTAATTTCGTCATACCTTCTCAAAGTGGACAGGTAGCTGTATCCCCTCAAGTCAGTCAGCAGTATCAGTATCAGTATCAGTTTGAAGTGTCCCCCAGCACCCAGAAAGGCTATGGAGTGGTTCAGGGAAGCGATGCCTCTGTTTTATATGGTTCTGGGGCTGTCCAGCAACCTAATAATTTTACTGCCTCATTTAATCAAGTTCCCAGTGCTAATCCTTCACAGCAACAACCTGTGACGCCCTATACAGTGGACAATGTTAACTCGGAGCCTCCCAATCAGCAACTTCAACCCACTTTCCCTGGTGTTGGTCAGGGTACATCAGAAGTAGAGGCTGATAAGAACCAGAGATACCAGTCAACATTACAGTTTGCTGCCAACCTTCTCCTCCAGATACAGCAACAGCAAACACAAGGAGGGCACAGCTCAGGAAATCAACAATAAGAATTGTTTTCTGTAAGTTACTATCCTATGACCAATTCTTTGAAATGGATGAAATCTTTATATCATAATAAACTAACCTAGGTTGAATATTTTCTGCGCATTTAGGAATCTACTTTATAGGGAGAATTAATAGTATTTGGTCCTTGTGGGAAAATAAGTTGGTTTCTTTTCTTTTATTTATAATTCTCCCGTCATAATATTTCTACAGTACTCACCTTGGTAAGACTGGCTCATTAAATGACTTAGTTTCAAATATAGTTTCAGATATATAGATACATTAACACTGATGCAATCCCTATGGCACGTGCATAATGCTTGCACTATGGTTCAGATAGAGTCTAGTAAATACCCCATTTGTAGTAGACCTTACTTTTGCTTATTTTGTGCGCTATCATTAATTTTGTTTATTATTATCTTATTTCTGATTGGTTTGAATTCTTTGGCTTTAAATTCCATCATATGCTGTTTCATTTTCTCTATCTCCCATATATGTCATAATATTTTTTTCTGTTTTTATTTTTATTTTATTGCTATAGCTTACCTTCTCAATTGCTGGAATGTGTTCTTAGATACCAATATTGTGCCATAGAATGGGGTATATTAATTCTTGAACTTTTCTCTTCTGCAATTGCATGTTAATAACTTTTGTTTTAAGTTTTGTATACCATTATTTTTTAGCTGTAGGGTTCGTGTATTCCCCCCCTAGAAGGTTAATTTTAGGGTTGGGAATTCAATCACTCTATAACTTATTTCATTGTGAGCTGTAATTTTCACTATGTAAGAATCTTGAATGTGCTTCCAAAGAATATTTGAAGACACTTACTGATCAAATTTGTAAATTTAGAGTTGCCACTATTTACTACTTTCCCAGCTAAACCATTCTCATGGATCGGTTGACTGAATCTTAAATTTTGGTACCAAATGCCAATTCGGACTTCCCCCTGGTTTCTCCTGTTTCCCTGTTATTACTCCTCCAATAGTGAGGATATAAAAATTACAAATTCTGGTTTGGGCCATGAAAGGGATAATAATATAAAGCTTATAACCTCTAGATCCTTTTGCATTACTTGATTCCCAATGAATTTATATCAACTGTGAATCTATCCTAATTACTCCACCAACTGGGTTTAGAGAGAATAGTTTTTTTTTTTTTGGTAAACAGAGAGAATAGTTTTTTAATTGACTAGTAGCCTACGAAAATTACCCTGCAAAGCGAACTTGTTGATTTTTGTGCCTTATTTAAGACAGGAAATTTAAGATGAAAATTATAAATTCTCCTTACTGTAGTTTCTAAATTTATGGGCAATGCGATAATATCCACGTGATTGCGATTGATGTCTGGGTCATGTCTTATAACAAACCTTCTAAGATGATTACGGCTAACTCAAAACAGTAAAAGACCAGTAACTATTCTTAGGAAAAGTCGGCACCTGGACAAAACTTGTTTGCTTTTCTTTCTTAAAATGCTCTGAAGAAACTAATTAGGAACTTATTATTATCACTTCATCAGAGCCGTAAATACTTTATTACATGCATCATTATTAATGTTCTATCATCTGATGACTTTGTTTGAAGAGACGTATAAATAAAACAGAGTCAGAGCACATCGTTTTGCAGTTCCATCTGTAACGCTGGCCTAGAGGGATTACGTTAGTTATTATTCAGGTAAAATTCAACAGGATGGCAATAATGGTCAACAATTTTAAAATGAAACAGAATATAAGTACACGATTTTGGTAAAAATGTTTCATGTCCTAGATTATGCTTTCTTTCAGTTTATTCTTTTATTTCCCCTGTAAAAATATCAGAGTCAGTTTATTTGACCTAATTAAATGTAGGAAGGAGGTTTCTTATATATTTCAGGCAATATATTAAAAAAAAAAATCCCCTTTTTAAATATTTTGTTTATTTAGTGACGACATGTTGAGTATCAGGTGGTTTTGACAATTGATGAGTTCCTGGAATACAATTATTACTTTCATCCTATTTTAATTTTATGTTGCTAACATTATTCAATTTATTCTACCAATAACTTTACTCAAACAGCTTGAGGTGATTAGCACCCTCAACCTGATGTGGATGTAAATTGTGGAATCATTTTGCTAGAAAAATTTGGCCAAAATTTTACTCGGAACATTTTCTACACCCAGGGATGCCTTTAGAACATTTTTGCCAAAAGTCATCCCCTCGTTGATTACATTGCTGTTTTTTCGGTTGTCTGAAATCTTAGTAGTTACTGATGAGTGTTGACTCTATTAGTGCAGGTTATAGTATTGCCTTGTTTTTCTGTGATACTTCCCTGATTCCCAAATATTCTCCCATTATACTATGATGACTAGGTTTCGTTATGAAAAAATGCTGAGCTCAATTTAAGAATCGCAACGTGTAACTTTCAAAATAGATAAGCTGTGACTTGAAGAAAAAAAAAAAAAAACTTTTTGTTTTGGTATTCTTGTGTCCATTTTTGGTCATTTATTACGGGTGTATCCTATTACAACCGTTTATATGAATTATGTCATACACAAATAAGATATCTCATTTCAAGATAGGTGACGTAACAAATACTTCTGCTTTAGAAATTCTGGTGTGGTGCAGTAGTACTGTTGATAATTTTCGCCAATTGTTTAAGTTAGAAGAAAACCGATCTATCAAATTACTTTCTGGACCTTGTGGTTGATGGTATAATTTTGTTTGCATTAAAACTTCTGATTAGATTTTATATTAATTAAGAATATTCAATTATTAAATGGTATGGGTTTAAGGATTTTATTTTTCTTATGTTGCATGAGACAAGTTGTCTCATGCAACACACACAAAATGAGTGAGATCTGCTTTTTTATTCTCTCTCTTCCTTTTTAGTGGGTCTCACTCACTTTTTGTGTGTTGCATGAGACAACTTGTCTCATGCAACATAAGAAAAATAAAACCCTAGTTTTAACAATCTGGCAACGTTCCGACAATAAAAAAGCCGTTTGGTTGTAACTGGTGCAATTTTATGGGCATGTAAGGAACCTGTTAGGAACATTGAGGCCTCAAGAGTTTCAATCGAACCGTAGTTATGATCCAGAAAATTGGCCCAAATCAGCAACTGCGATATGCTTTTTTTTTTGTCGTATATTCTTTTCTTTTTGTCCGAATATTTTGAACACGGGTAGTAATATTTTCTTTACGCCTTTTATCCATGGACCAAAACATTGACTAAGGATACGATTTATGAAGTTACTTGCAATTATTGACAGTTTGCAAAATCATTAACATGAAATCCTGATGGTTGCGTTTGTATTCTACTCTCCATGGACGTGTAGGTAATGGATGCGTGCGTCAGTACATAATGAATTTCCATGTGCCAGAAATGGTGACTTGACGGGACGAGGACAATCATACAACGTAGTGTTTGCCTTTGTAGGTTCGGTAGTTGTAAGCAGTTGATGTTTGTCTATTTCTTTCTATCTTTTTAGTTATTGTCTCTTTTCTTGCTTTGACCCCCCTCTGTTCCCTCTGGAGAATGTTAATAGTAAATTTTCATCTCAGATATTTTTCTTATTTATATCTGGCGGTGGTTATTTCTTCTTCTTCATCATCTTCTTTCGCGTGTGTGTGTGTGTTAACTACGTTACGTTAAGTGGCACAGGAATTTAACCTACCGTGACGCTCACTCTGCGAAATGCTTACATTTCTTATGGGGAAAACTTTTAAAATTAAAATCTAAGTTTCGTTGATTATTAGTTACTGTATTTTTACTTTGGTTTGTCAAACATTATTTTTTAATTTTTCTTGTTATGTTTGATTTCTTCCAAATACTATGTCCACATGAGATTGCTTGAAAAAGGGAAATATTTACACTTTAGTGTTTTACTAATATATGTTACTTCAATCAACTTTTTCTTACAACAATTTAATTATGCAGTGAGAAGCATGTGATTTGATGTTCACTACAAATTTAACGATACCGACCGGGAATGATTTTTTTTAAAAAAAAATAATAATAAAAAATCATTGTATAGCTATGGTACTAGAATTTTTATTCTCAAACGGAGAATTGTGGTATTTTCTAAAGTTTGAAGCCCTTGCAGGATTAGATATATTATTGTCCTTTTTTATTTTCAATTCTGAAATTCGAATTTTATAAATGTACAGATCGAGTGACAAAAGTATAAAGTTTGGAGGACTCTCTAGCTTTAATACAAGAATCAGACAAAAGTAAAACAATTAAATTCACGTGGAATAAAGTCACTCAAAGTTCTTATGAGCTAATCATATTTAGATACCTACATTATCAAATGTGGAATAAGATAGGATCATAATACTTTCCGTAATTGCTATATTTTTTGGTTGATCCGATCCTTGATTTTTATGTACTTCTAAACTTCCATTGTCGTCATTTAGATAATGTATGATTGAATACCAAAGCAAACTTGGGAACCTGGATCATAATACAACATCTCTTAAATAACTTTTGCCCATCACAGAGATAGTTATGAATGCGTATCTTTAGTGAGCAGTTATTGAAATAATGTAATATGATGAATCAATTTTTGATTTATCTTCCGTACCGTCGGGATCTATAAGACCATTATGTTCCCTTTAGGGATTGAGTCATTGTATAGGAGGTACCTCTAGCGGAGGTAAAGACTAGGGTAGAAGGTATTGTTCCAAGTACTAGATAGACTAATAATAACAATGGAAGATTCAGTGTGTGTATATGGTGTAACTCAAAGTAAATGGGCAGAATAACAATACATAAGATGCCTCTCTGATGTGCCAAAGAAGGCTATTTATATGGAGGCCTTAGGAGCCTCCTACGGGTTGGTGAGGAAGGGGTCAACCCTTTTTGGGATCTACTCATGATAGCAGATGTTGTGGGGCGTGACAGGCGCTGCTATGATAGCAGCGACGCACCTGGCGGTGCCAGCGCATGTCAAAGGGGCAGTTCCCTGTTATGGCATCTGAGGCGACTGCCTATGGGGGTTGGGGTCCCAAGATAGGACATTTTAGTGTTTCCTCTTGGGAGTTGGGGATGGTTGCGAGTTGGTAGGGCTGGCGTGGATAGGGAGTTACGATTGGGCTTGGACCTTTGGGCCGCTGCTGTTGGGCCATTGTTTTTGGGTCATCCGGAACATCTTCTATAATCAACTAATTATGTAATATTTGCAAATTTTTGGAATTTCGATTTGAAATAACGGTGTGCATGATAACCATTATGTTCTCTGGCACTATTTATGAAAAAAATAATTCTTTTCTATTTCTATGTCTTGGAACAGTTTCTGAGGAAAAAAATGTGTTTGATGACATGTTTTGTTTTTATTCCGAGAATGAGAATTGCGTTTGATAACACAACAAATAATAGAATAAAAAATATTTCTATTAAGCATAAAAAAATATTGGATCATCACTTTCCTTTTCATATGGTGTGGTGATGGTGGTGGTGGCAGAGGCGGCGGCAGTGGTGGTGGTGGTGGTGATGGCATGGTAGCGGTGATGGTGGTAATGGTGGCATGGTGGTGGTGGAGACAGTAGTGGTTGCGGCGATAGTAGCGGTGATGGTAGTGACAGTGATGGTGGCGATGGCGGTGACATAGAGGTGGTGGTGGTGACATCAGTGACCACATCGATGGTGGTGATAATTGCAAGAACTCGCACCGTTAATTAAGGAAATTAATTAATTAAATGTGAGAATTAGGAAATAATTTCATAATTGACCATAATAATTCCAAGTCTTGGGAATAGGATGTGATTGCCGGGGTATCACGTTCCAGTGGTCAGGAACAAATGCAAAGGGCGAGGTTGCTAAAGTGCCACGTCCTAAAGTGATTGCCACAGTACCACGTCGTTATGCATTATATAAGTAATATATTTGACCAAGAAATTATTCTGGTAAAACTTTATGAAAATGAGATTATTAAGGTCAAAAAGCCCCTGATTCTTGGATAGATTTTATAATTTGTAATGAGCTTAAATTTATATTATTTTTATGTCCAAAAAAAATTGTATTGTTTTTTAAAAGGAAGTTATTTTTACGATCTATTTTGGTTTATAATTTTTTTATAATCATATTTTAACCGTTATTTTATAATAATTTTATAAATTAATTATTAATTTATAATAAATGATGATATAATTATAAGAAATTATAAATAAAAATAGATTATAACAAATATATCATTTTTGTAAGTATAAGATTTACGGTGCGATTAACTAATAACGGGGGACGACAAATATTTTGATCTTTTTCTTCGATGCATGGCAGCGGTAATACATTAATAAAATAAAATAAAAATAAAATATATAATGTGTGCATGGGTTGATGTGACGTGATGTCTTGTGTTGGAAGCTTTGAAATAGTGTTTTCTGTATTATATCACAGATCTCCACTTTCTCTCTTCTATTTTATTTCCAAACTTCGCTTTCCCCCAAACACCTCATCAAATCTCCATTTTCGTCAAACTCTCAATTTCTAGGGTTTTCATTTTCTCTGTGCTCGGATCTTCCATCTCCGACTTCGTTGATCTACTCAACAAGGTAAAACTCTTTGTCCCTTCCGATTAGTTGCTTTTAAATTCTCCTCTATTCAGCCAAGTTTACGTTCAAGTTTTCTTCCCTATATCCTATACCTAGTATTCAGAATTCACCATTACATGAATTTTCAACTACGGATTTGATATTACTAGGGTTTTGGAGTGATTGGACTGGATTAGCAGTGAGATTACGTAAAATTTCCTTAGGGTTAAAGAATCTCGATGGATAAGGACAAATCTCTGGGTCATGGCGGAGGTTTTCCACCTCCGACAGGACGTTATTCGGGTTTCTCACCCACTGGAAGCGCCTTTAACGTGAAATCTGAGCCCTCTTCGTATCATCCAATGGTTCCGGGAAACGGCTCTGATACTACTCACTTTGGACATGGAATGTCAACAGATTCTAGTGGCTTTAGTCATGATATTAGCAGGATGCCAGATAATCCACCGAGGAATAGAGGTCATAGGCGTGCTCATTCCGAGATTCTCACCTTACCTGATGATATTAGCTTTGATAGTGACCTTGGCGTTGTTGGAGGTGCTGATGGGCCCTCATTCTCTGATGACACCGAAGAAGACTTACTGTCCATGTACCTTGATATGGATAAATTCAATTCATCCTCGGCTACATCCACATTTCAAATGGGTGAGCCATCTAATGCTGCGGCAGCATCAGCTTCAGCATTCACACCGGCATCGGCATCGGCATCGGGAGCTCCAACCTCTTCTGCAGAGAACATTGTTATTGGTACTAATGAAAGGCCCAGAGTTAGACACCAGCATAGCCAGTCCATGGATGGGTCAACAACTATCAAACCTGAGATGCTAGTCTCAGGTTCAGATGACATGTCCGCAGCTGATTCCAAGAAAGCAATGTCAGCTGCCAAGCTTGCAGAGCTTGCCTTAATTGACCCTAAGCGAGCAAAAAGGTAATATTTCTGGAAAAGTCCTTTTTGTGCCCTAGTATTTATGAATTTTTTTTATATAATTGTTAGTAAAGTAATCCATGATGACAGTCCTAGGTGTTATGCACAATATATGCTTCCTAAGTGTTATATTATGATTTCTTGGTGCATAATTTCTCATTCATAGATTAGGTAATATATTGTATATAATATAAACATGTTCATTAATGTATATTTTCTCAAATCCATTTCTTGGTGCATAATTTCGCATTCATAGACTAGGTAATTTATCGCATATAAACATGTTCATTAACGTATATTTTCTCAAGTCCATTGCATAGATGTTGCTTCATTTCTAACAAATACAGCAGCTTTGAGAAGGAATAGGATTTTAGGTTTTCGAAAATTTTCTTTTAGAAAAAATCTCGGATATGGAATTATAGATAAACTCTTGAAGACCTATTTATAAGAGGAAAGTGCCTCCCTGAGGATATTCAGAAACACAATAAAAGGCATGATAAAATTTGAGCCAGAAGAAAGAAAGCTATAAATATATTCTAGAAGAATGTTTTTAATATAAATTATAGGGATAGGATATTGTGACACACAAATAATGTTACGCACAATGTTACGACCACATCTTAACCGTTGATTTCCGCCAATCAACGGTTATCATTTTTCAAATCAAACTCATTAATTAATTATTAATTCGCAATAAATGATAACCGTTGATTGGCGGAAATCAACGGTTAAGATATGGTCGTAACATTGTGCGTAACATTATTTGTGTGTCACAATATCCTATCCCTAAATAATTAAATTATTTTGTTAGGTTTTGCAATCATTTGTGATTGATATTGATTTGCATTAGACTTTGATACATGACATCATGTATCCAGTTAAGCTTATGAGTTATTATGACTTATCTTTGAGCAAAACTTACTAGAAAGGCAAGCACAATTAGACTCAATATATCAAAGGAAATACTGAAAGATAGGGAGGCTTAAAACTTTAAGTCTGTTAAAGTCTACTAAGAGGAAATGTTGACATCACGTTGGCCATAACTTCAATTGACTATACAGTAACATTATTTTGGAACATTGGCATAGTTAGTTTACTTTCTTAAATTATGTTTTGGTTCCTGGCTACTTTGTTCCAAGGGTGCATTGATAAATATTCTTGGGTAGAATGGCAGTCATAGAAGACAGAGTCTATTCTGTCTTTCTTTTGTTGTAAATTGGCATTCCAGGTTGTCGGTATATGACATTCCCCAGACCTATTTTGTTTTCTCTCCTGCACTTGAAAAGTGGAGGTTGCATGACATATTTTTTATTGTTATTTCTTTCTTTCATTTTTTTTTAGGGAGAAAAACTTTGGACAATGACAAACACTACTTTTAAATGTGTGACAGGATATGGGCAAATAGGCAGTCTGCTGCAAGGTCAAAAGAGAGGAAGATGCGCTACATTGCTGAGCTCGAAAGGAAGGTGCAGACATTGCAAACGGAAGCAACATCTTTGTCTGCACAATTAACGCTATTGCAGGTATTGACTTTTGTGCCTATTATTTAACATTGCATGGTGCACTACTGTATTACCATATCGCCTTCTGATTGAAAAACTAATGGGAGGATTATAATCAATGCATTTTGGTCTATTATGAACAGAGAGATACAAGTGGACTGAATTCTGAGAACAGCGAGCTTAAACTGCGGTTGCAGACCATGGAGCAACAAGTTCACCTGCAAGATGGTAAGCTCATGCTGTTATCAATATGATGGAACCTAATATTATTAATAAGAAATTGCATAAAATATAAGTGGAGACAAGCTCCTTACAAAGATAAATTGCAGAAAAATAAACCAAGAAAGCCTCAACTCCCCCTCAAACCAAATACCTAGGCTCAAGAGTTCCCTAGAGGTTTCCCATTTCCCCACTAACCACTTCTGAATACATGCATAATGAAAATATCACCCTAAACTTCTATTTATACTAATTCTAAAATACTAATGGGCTTGGATTATTTATTATAGGCCCATCAATACTCCCCCTTCAAAAATTCACCTTGTCCTCAAGGTGAAGAAAGAGGATAGGTAAAGTGATATAAATTTCCACCTGGGTCCCATATTTTGAAGCCTCTTGAGCCTGTTCCCTCCTTGACTGATTGAAACAACTCAGTGAATCTAGAAGGCAGTGTGGGCTGATCTTCCTCTTTAAGTGAGCCACAACTTAATTCCCCATGTCTATGATTTGGACCCAAATTGTGTGAAATTCCCCCCACACTATTGGACCCTAGTTGAAAGTTAGTAGCCCATGAGTTAAGGCCCAGCCCATTACCTTTGTCCACACTTGTTGCCTTTTTTTGATTAATGAACCTGTTTGTTAGTACTGGTTGGATATAATGGTCCCCTCCTCCCCTACTGGACCTTGGCCCATTTTGACCCAAACCCATACCCATGTTCTTTGAAACGTCCCTTCCATCTAAGGGCCACACCAGAAACTTCCATTCTTTCACTATCCTCGTGGGCAGCAAACAGTCCTTCCACCTCTGTGCATGGGTACTCCTTCGATCCAGATCTGTCCAGGAAAAGAGGCGCAACTCAGCCTTCATGTTCGCCCTTCCTCCATCTTCTTCCTCCATTCTTTCTTCCACTTTTGTTGCTTTTTCTTTTATTTTTTCTTCGTTTCCGTCGACTTTATTTACCCTGTCCGTTGCGATTTCCGCCTCTACGCCAGTTTCTCCTTCTTCTGTTTCTTTGTGTTGTCCCTGGTAAAGCTCGTCCGGCCAGCAGAACATCTTCATTTGTGGTAGTCTCCGGTGCGCAGCAAAACCGATGGCTGGAACTCCTTGTGCCGCCTCCCCTGCTTCCGTTCGTGGTTGTTGCCACTGTTCGCGCGCAGTCTCCCTGCTGGTCGCAGATCTGTTTGCGCGTCCTCTCCTTGTGCTAGATCTGACTTCAAGTTCTTCAACCTCTACCTCTTGCTTTTCTTCATCTTCTTGCGCTCCTCCTTCCTTTTCGTCTAGCACTTTTTCTTTAAATTCTTCAGCCTCTTCGATCTCTTCTTTTTTACGTTCTTCGATTTCTTTTTCTTTTTCTTTTCTTTGGTCTTTATTCACCTTGTCCGCTGCACTTTCAGCGGCTTCGTAAGTTTCTTTTTGTTCTCTTTTTTTTTCTCCTTCTGCCTCTTTTTTTTCTTTTTTGATTGCTTCTTTGTTTTCTTCTGTGTTTACCTTTTTTGCCTCTTCTTTCACATTTTTTTCTTCTTTTTCCTCCCTTTTTTCTGGATTATTTGAGACTTCAACTTCATCTACTATATAGATCTCAGGTATATACCTCTTTATAAATGCTCTATCAAAGCTCTGCCAGCTTACATGGGGACTGAGCACACTCCAATGTTTGTACCAGTTGAGAGCACAATCTCTCAACCCCTTCACAGCCTCTTTCAACATATCAGCTTCTGGAATTTGGTTTGCTTGAAAATGTTGTTCAAGCCCGAGCAACCATCCCCAAGCTTTCATTCCATCTTCGTCTCCGTAAAATTTTGGAACCATTGTATCAGATCTGGATCTGTTGCTCGATATTATTTTTTTTTTTTTAGATCTGGACCAGAAAGCACCTCCGGGATCGAAGATGCTCTGATACCAATTGATGGAACCTAATATTATTAATAAGAAATTGCATAAAATATAAGTGGAGACAAGCTCCTTACAAAGATAAATTGCAGAAAAATAAACCAAGAAAGCCTCAACTCCCCCTCAAACCAAATACCTAGGCTCAAGAGTTCCCTAGAGGTTTCCCATTTCCCCACTAACCACTTCTGAATACATGCATAATGAAAATATCACCCTAAACTTCTATTTATACTAATTCTAAAATACTAATGGGCTTGGATTATTTATTATAGGCCCATCAATATTTCTGAAGCTAGCACTCTACCGCTTTGATTGCTTCTCTTTCTAATTCTCTCTTTGAAAAAATCTTTATTGGCAGATCTTTTTAAGCTAATGATCTTTGTATGAAATACATTGCTTGCACCTTATATTATGATATGACATTAGTAGCATTTCCTGATGCATTGATATGTATATGTCTTAGATAAAAGTGCATTTCAGTGTAGAGCTAGTTGCAAAAGTTTGTTGTTGGGTTGGTTTCCTGGATGGCTGAAGGCAAAACGTGCTATCTTGACAGAAATTTGAGTTTCATGATTTTGTTTTGAATATGTGTTTGACCATATGCAAGATGCACAGTTCATCTTGATCTTGGCATTTCTGATATTATGGGAATTAATTTATTATTTTCCTTGTAGCATTAAACGATGCATTAAAAGAGGAAATTCAGCATTTGAAAATACTGACTGGGCAAGCTTTGCCACCTAATGGAGGACCTATGATGAACTTTGCTTCTTTTGGAGGGGGCCAGCAATTCTATCCCAGTAATCATGCCATGCACACTCTTTTAGCTGCTCAACAGTTTCAACAGCTCCAAATTCATCCTCAGAAGCAGCAGCAGCATCAGTTTCAGCAGCTTCAACAGCAACAAATGCAGCAGCAGCAGCTGCAGGAACAACAACATCAGCAATCAGGGGATGTGAAAATGAGAGCAGCTACACCTCCTCCATGCCCCAAAGATAATGATGCTTCATCAGATGTAAATCCTTCAGCGGCAAAGGATTGTTGAGACTGCACATTTGTCTTCTCTATCGCTTTTCTAATTTCCTTTTGTCTCTCGTATCTTAGTGGTGTCTAGGTTCTGGTCTTGTTAAATTGGTTTATTCTTAGACAGTACAAAAGATCCTAGTTAGAGATTGAGAATAATACCTTGCATCTTTACTGTGTAAAATTCTAAAATTCTTTGGAACCTTAGTTGATTGGCTATGGCCTATGGATATACAGGAGTAGGTTTATGTTTGTTAAGTTAAGTCTGCCTTCAGTTTCTTTTTTCTATAACCATACCTCGACACGCTACCTGTTCATATTGTTCATCGTAGGCACTACTGACGGAAACCTGGAATGTTCATTTGAAGCTCCATTTGTGGTTTCCCGTGAAGGAAACAATTGCAGGAGGCTAATGCTCTCGTTTGTTACGCCTGAACATTCTACTCAACTCTGGTAAGCTTCCCAATAAATTTACAGACAAATGGATTGGTAAGTTGCACAAATATTATCATAAAGTAATCCGATAAACTTACTGTTGGCCAGATTGTATAATCTTTGTACATTTATTTGGCTATTTTATTAATCTTTATTTTTTTGCATGTTTTTTTTTTTTTTTTTGGTATAACCCGGAGGTATCCCAATTCAACCTCCTCCGGGGTCACCTTATCCTCGGAGGAAGGATGAGACTAATCCTCCAATCGAGGAGGAGGCATATCCGCCACTCTAGCCCCCAAAGATTTTCCAAGAATTTGCTTGAGACAGGGTTTGAATCCCTGACTCAAGCAAACCCTTGAGAGCTCAGTTGCCAACTAAGCTACTCTTAGGGGTTTATTTTTAATTTTTGAACTTTTTAATTACATTTAACATTGTTCTTATTCTCAATTTCTAAATTCTTTTTTTTAATTTCAGTTAACCTATGTTAAATTTTTCACGCCATCACACCAATCTTTTTGCATTTAATCACTTAACCTAAATTAGATGATAATTGATTTCAGAAAAAAAAGAGAGGATGATAATCACTAAATAACGTTAAATGCAATTGATTGGCGTAATACATAAATGAAAGATTTACAGAATAAGAGTTTGAATAAAAATAATCAAATAGCTTAATTAAGCTTACTAATTTTTAAAGAACGATATTTAAAATAATTTTATGAAAAATCAATCACAAGAAATTGTGATAAATCATTTTACGAAAAATCATTTTTTCATTTTGCATAAAATAATTATCTCATGTTCTTTTTATATAAAAAATTATATCATCACTTTTTTTTTCTTTTTTTTAATAAGTGATAAATCTTACCATATTATGTGTTTATAGTAGGAAATATTTCCAACAACATGAAACCCCTTAATTCCACAAATATTTTTTCCTGTAGCATTCTTGTTTTGGTATACATGATCGAGATTGGGAATGCTTTTTTCCCCGATGACGGCCTAAATTATTACTACAAAATTTATTTTATTTTTTTCGGGGTAAAAGTTTAGGGGCAGACGTAATAATACAAATGTTTTTAGTCAGGGAAAACGTGTCTCAACATTAAAGATGTCGTAATTTGCGGGGGACAATACTGTCACTGACTTCTGGATCTACATGACTGAGTATCCCGGGCCTCCACCTCCTTCAGGCACTGTCCACTCTATGTTTTGCTTCGGATCTTTGATATCACAAGCCTGAATGTCAAAGCAGTGTGTATTAAATCATGTAGGATACAAAGGTTTTAATAATATTTGATGTATTAAGATAAAACCTAAATGGAGACCAATAATAATAATAATAAAAAGGTTTAAAACCTAGCAGATCTCATCTCAGTCTGCAGATAGTATCGCAAGTCGCAACAGAGGTTATAGAATATAGACTTCAATTTAGCTAAGCCACAACCGTTAATAGCAACTCCTATTAATATTCATGAATGTAAGACATTCAAAAGAAATACAAAATGACGCAGATACTCCACGGAAGAAATTTCAAGCCTGAAAGTTTGGGTATAGCATTGTTTAAGGAGCAAACTATTGTATCCTAAATTCCTAATGGTACTTTTGGTTCCAAAAGGTACTAATATGCTGCGGCTCTAATTTTCTCATTCATGTAACCATATGAGGTTCTTGACCACCAAAATAAATAACCATGAGAGATTGACATGATTAATGTCCAAAACAAATGAAAGACTACGTCACAAATATACTAAAATTTCGTATATGCATAACTTCACTGCAGAATTTTAAAACGCCAAATCAGAAGAAATAAGATAAGCAAATATACTAAATTTACTTATTACATTTTCCTGCTTCTACTCTTACAGCTCGTGCATGTTTAACCACTAAATTCAAACAATCCTCCAATTTGGTCTGAAAATTTTACCTTGCAATGTAAGCAGTTTTGTGCATTAATCTGCAACTTCAGCTGATTCTGCTCATCTGCAACATACCTACATAGAGAAAGGTAGATAGAAAATATGAAGGAATGATTCAAAAACTGAAAACCCATTCAGAAACCAAGCTGTAGTAAATGGGCATTACTCATATACTCGTGCAGGACAATATCGTGACTCAGGAGCGCCAAACACTGGTAAATTTACAAGTTCAGGAATCTTTGGGTCCCTCAAACGAAGGTGAGGAGGTTGATCGTGCTCATGATTTGTGTTGCTCCTGAAAATAAACTAAACATAAATGCCTATAAAACAAGGAAATGAGCAGCAAATTATGTTTGTTGACTACTAAATCAATAATTTCCATCATTATTTATCAAAGCCCTACAATGCATCAAAGAAAGAGAGAAGCTGACACAAACTATTACTACATAAATAAATCAGTGAACACTTGTTTTACTTTTCATTCACAATAAATCCACATAAAATGAAGTGCATCTAATATAACTAGATGTGGTTATTACACAATGAAATTTCCCATATAACATATCGTGTTTACCCTAACTTTAATTGGATAACATTCTTCTAATAGATGATGTCATTCTACAGCTTACCCTCAAGAGAGGCCCCTTGTCAAGCCAATTCTTAAATGGGCAGTAGGTTAGCATTTTTCTTATGATAACTAAATTAACATGGCTCTTAAAAGCTATCACTTTCTTATCTGTGCAGGATGGGAAGGAGAAATAGAAACGGTATTGTTTTTATAAGAGAAATAGAAACAGTATTAGAAGGGTCGACCCAGTTCAAATACCCACTTCGTGGGTGTCTGGGGAAGGGAATACTCTAGGCAATCTTTGGGGAAAAAATAGAAGTTGGCCGTTATAGAAGTTCAAATAGAAACAGTATTATATAGGATTATTTGGGGAAAAAATAGAAGTTGGCCGTTACCTACAAAATTAGGATATTCAGTGTATCCGGCTATAAGGAAATACTAGGATCTCAATTTGAGTCCTCTCCTCTTTATCTCTAACTTTCCTCTACACCCCTCTCAATGCTCTCTCTCTCCCCATAAATTTCTTCTAATCACGTATTGCTTTGGTACAAGATCAGAAATACAACCATGCAACGTTATATCTATTTTAGAACCTAATTTTGAGACAACCTTGCTCCCCTCCCCTGTTTCATTCCGATTAAAAATGATTGCTTGTCTCAACTCTAAACAGTAAGCAACAGGAAGAAATTAAAGTTCCAAAACCTGTGCAGAGAGGTAGATACATCAAAGGACAAGACACCATCAGCCTTTGGATAGTGAATTGGAGAATGCAACTGTGCAGCCTGCATAAATGTCAAAAGAACCAAAAGTATTAGATGACATGCTATGGCTATATATTTTTTATATTCCAGAACAAACAAGAAAAATACATCAAATAGGCAAAGCTCACTAATCTCTCTGCATATTCAATAAAGAAAGGCTTCTAAGTATCCTTCAGGCTGGAAGTAAAAAAGACCACTTTATACCATATAAGAGGTAACAGCAAAAAAGTATCTTTGAAAATTATGGCATTCCTCTCCAACCATAGGCACTAAATAATAGCATACATTGCACACTACCAAAGAACCTTTTCCTCTTTATTCCGTACAAATTACGGGAATCTTACTCCAACTATCTAATTAATTTATTTTTGTTTTCCTAGTCAGTCATACTTGCATTCAACATGTGGCCTAAAGAGGTTGGAAGAGTAACATCGAGTGGAATAGGCAATGTACCTGTTGATTATTTTCATTCCTCCTCCCTCCTTGATCCTCTTTTTTTTTTTTTCTTGGTTTAATTTATTCGCCTATTTTCATTATCATTTAATGTAATACATTTATACGCTTTAAAATATTATGCTGACCTCGCTGTTGATTTTAGGTATCAGTATAATCAATTAGTTTTTCTAGATTAGATGCTCAGTAACATAAAACAACCAAAAGTTTCAATGAAGGCCTAAACCGAGGATGGAAGCACATTGCACGAGAGCTATTTACCCAAGTATAGGTGGCCATCAGTCCAATTTTTTTTTATGTGGTGAAACAAGATGAAAACAAAATGCTCAACAAAATATTAGATGCAAATAAATACATTAATCACAATTCACGAGGATAAACAGAAGACAAGAGCCTGCTGGTGCTGATGAACATTGGGAAAATATCAAACATAATCTAAGGATGTAATAATAATCACAAATTGTATTATAATCATTTTCCCACTAAACAAAAGTAAAACTACCGTTTTTCTAAATAAAAAAATTCCATTCACATACTTAATTCCTTGAACATTGTTTCTTACATTTGTTGCTTCATGATCAGGTTTACCATGCTTCAATGTAAATGAATGCCTCCCCTTGAGTATGTAACTGATAGGACAACACAATAGTAGGTGAAGTTTCAAGACAAGAAAGGTAGTACAGGAAAGACTAGTCTCCCGTGTTGAAGTGATGAAGACAGAAACTACAAGAAAAATTAGATCTTACTGTTCCAGACCACTTAAGGCCAGTCCTGGAATAAGCCCGTACTCAAAGGCCTACAGCAAAAAATGTCGATAAGGTCAATATGGCATAATAATTTGACAAGCTAAAATATACCCTATTTTTCGGTGCCAACAAATGAATTAGGACAACTAAGGGGGGATAATTATAATTATGCATGGATCTTTCTATTATAATTTGGCTAAGAAATACTTTAAGGATTTTCTACAGTTATTTTACTTTGTTTTCAAGTATTTATGATAAATATAAATCCCCAATAAGCTACTAAATGGTGTAGGAGTATTTTAAGAGGGCATTTCACTAGTCTTAATACCCTATAAAAAGGCCTACTAAGTGGAGAAAGAAAGTAGAACTCCTCCCATAAGATATAATTAGTTTCAAGAATTTTCCCTTATTTTTGGAGAATTCCAATCACCAACCTAGTGGTATTCTAGATCATCTGATAGAACGATATATAGCAATTAATATCATGCTTTTGTCCCACATGCAAAAATTCTAATGTAATTTGTCAGACCCAGCTGCTCATATGTTTAACAAAAAAATAAGCAAAGATCTATAATTATTTCATCCAGCAAGACAATGGTGATTTGAGTTTTGAACTATTTGTGTCACATAGATGATTGCAACCTAACATTTATAACACTCTGAAATCGAACCTCCAAAGATTAGTGTGTCACCACATTATTCCTCCAAAGATTTTTTTACCAAACAAGTCCCTCAAAAATCTATAACAGCATATTCGTCCTTAGAGGACTGGAATGGTGACACAAAACTGTTTTGTATCTTTGGGTGACTAATTTGGAGACAAAAATATTTGACAGACTGATGTGGAGACACCATAATCTTTGGACGACCAATTTAATTTATTCAAAAGTTAGCAAATTGATAGATAGCTATCTAAGATGAGATGGTCTATCAGTTCAAGGTTTCAAAATGATAGAATAAATCACCAGAAAATGAAAATATTAGGATTATGCTTCAGACAGGAAGAGAGGCAGAGGCAAAAAAATTAGAAACAAAAAATAGCAATGAATTGCTTCACTAACTGGTCGATAGTTTCGAGCTTTATATAGTTCTTCCCAAACCCATGAATTCCTCAAAGCATCCCAATACATATCCATATCCAGACCTTCATTAAGCACACTAAATGTAGCTTCAGCTGCAAGCATTCCTACAAAAAGAAGCATTTGATGTATGTAAAAGTAACTATGAAATATTGTTATTTGCATATCACACCGAACCATTGACAACTCGCATGATCCAATTTGTGGTTGATTAATAAAGAATTGGTGGGTGACTAAACAAATGTAAGAATCAAACTGGCTCAATAGAATTGTAAATTCTTTGAAGTTACAGATCAATATTTTAGATCCACGTCCAATGCAAATGAATAACTTGAAAAACAACTATTTATATTAATATGATAGTTTGGATCTTTGTAATTTGAAACTCCTTTGACGAAAACTACAAAAATTAACTTCAGTAAAAAATAGTAATTACTAATTAGCATTAGCAATATGCTGAAAAATCAACCCAGTGAAATATAGTAAGCCACTACCTGATTTCATTGCCGTGTGAGTTCCCTTTATCTTAGGCACATTTAAGAAGCCAGCTGAACATCCAATAATTGCTCCTCCAGGAAAAACTGGATATGGGATAGACTGAAATTCAACTTGAATCACATTTGCATTTGTATAATGTGTAATAAGTTAAAGAAATAATAAATTGCAGCAATTAACAGGCATTTGAACAACTAATAGGATAACAAAGAATGAATCTAGCCGCCCTTCAAAAACTTGCTCTTCAAGGATGTGAGATACCTCCATCAACAACAAAGAACACAACCAAGTCTTACATGGTTCACCGAATCAATTAGCAGACATGTTGCCCACAGTCTATGGAGATAAACATCTCAAAAAAGCTGTGTTGGTGTCGGACACAATGCGACACTTCAAAAGTACTTGGACTGATGGACACTAATTTTTGTTCTGTTGTAATGTTTATGTCCATGTTAGTGTCTATGCTTCTTAGTCCACAAATCTTTTTTTTTGAATAAATTCAAGGGTATCCTCCAGCCGTAACCGAAGACTAATCCCCATCGAGCACTGTCGGACCCTTTCGGGGGCGGCTCTCCCAAATCCTTCGATATTAAGTTCTTAGCGACCCGCCAAATAACGTGAAACTTTATATAAGAAATCTTAAAAGTTAGAAGAGTATCTGTTTGGCACACTTTCATTATTCCTGATACACCCATAACACAACACCTCATGAGGTTGGCAATGTGTTGGACATTTTCCCATTGATTGCGCATAAGAAAAGGAACCCATTATTATAAAGTACCTGAAAACCACCTTCGTTTAAAGTGCGAGCTCCATACTGGATAACTGTTCCACCTTCCAGAAATGGTTTGATTGCACGATGCTGCTTAAGTTTCTGGTGAACCAAGAGAGAAGCCACAAGGGAGAGTGAAGGAAGGAGCAAAAAAGGTATTTAACAAGATTACGGATCAGGAATTAAAAGAAAAAAAGATATATAGGTAAATAATTTTATTTTTTTTTGTTTAGCAGTTCTGAAAACACTTTCCCTTCCTTTTTCGGTTTTCACATTCAAAAAATATGAAGCAAGATAAAGATCATGTAACATGTATTTGACAACAACAAAATTTAAATATATATTTTAAGCAAACTACAAGAAAAAGAAAATTACCTGGAATTCCTCATAAGGACTCATGAAAGGGTTCTGATAGTTCAAAGCAACCACAAAGCCTATAGATATCTGTCAAAATGGTAAATGGAGTTCTTGACATGAAGAATATATTGTCAGCTAAAATGAATCAAAAAACTAGCTGGAAAAGTTAAACTTGTATAGTTCATTCAAAGTCTTCCAAAATAGTTGCATGTGACTAGTTCATAACTTGGTAAATGATGATTTCTAGTCAGAACAGAAAATCATGTAGAAATGAGAAATATGACTTCATCAAATTGAAAATCCTCGTTCCATTGTGATTTTATCCATTTTCTATGAATGAGCAACCATCAAGCTGTGAGACTCAACTCAAGTATAACAATGTACAGCTGAATGGATTAAGACATAAGAAAATCAGCGAGGTTAATTTTGTACTACGTGCGTATTTTTGTGGTGTTTATTTCAGGGGTAAAATGTATGTCATTTTAAAGGATGTAAATTTATGTCATTTTAAGAGAGAGAAAGAGATAGATAAAGGAGGAGAGAGAATTGACAAAAAAAAATAAAGGTGTGGGTCCCACTTCTTTGTGAGAGTGAAAGGATATAAGTTGTATCATTTAAAAGGATAAACACTTTTCCCTTATTTCAGATATGAACAGAATAATGCTGGCTGACAATGATCATGATATGGGGTAGCAGACTGTCTTACAAATTCGTCTGCCAACTGCAACTATATTATTGTAAAATTCCCAAGCTAACAAATCTCCAGAATTGAAAGCCAGCTGAAAAATATATGCAGTCACACATCTACCTTTTTCGGTTTTTCCTCAAATTTTGTTTTGGGTGGAAGGCAAGAAAGATCAATATTGGCAATTGCAATTAACAATGCACATATGTAGAGCCAGCCCATAAAGATTTAAAACAGTGATTGATAGAACAATAAAAAATATAATAAAAGACGATCTCTTAATCAGTTCGACTCAAATTCCAAAATAAATGGTTTTTGTAAAGTTGCACAAGTTCAATTCAAAATGCATTAAAATTTGAATACAAGATAATTTGAGAGAGAAAAAGAAAAAAAAAAAGAGGGGGGGGGGGGGGGGGAAGAGCAGTCTTACCTGTTTATCTTTCATGTGATACATAAAAGATCCTCCATATGTTTTATGATCCAAGGGCCATCCCAATGTATGGAATACTGCACCAGGTTGATGCTTTTCCTCATCAATTTCCCAAACCTAAGGGTATAAGTTTACAGAATCTAAGTGATGGTGGCAAAAAAAATTTAACACTCTGCAGATTTTCATGAAAAATAAAGATGACAAAAAAATGACTTCGGAAATTTCTTCAAAAAATAAGTGAAGTAATGATACCTCTTTGATTCCTAAAGCATATGTCTGATGTTCAGCACCTCCCTTCTCTCTCAGGTTGTACTTTTTCATTATTTTCTGTAGGGATCGGAGGAATTGGGATTGGAGACCTTGCTATTAAAACAATAATTGACAGGAAAAACTTGAATCTATATCAATCCTACAATTTAATTTTCAAACCTCTGATAATGATCCTCGACATCCCTCAGCCAGAAGTATTATGCGACCTGCAGGTGATTTGATACTTACATAGTTAGCAAATAAGCCTCAGAAAGATCTAAACAACTATATGCAAAGACATAAATAGATCTAATTACAAATGTATGTATGGCACACAAAGCATATAAGGGAAACCATCGAAATCACATGTCCAGAGTGAGCAAAGCAATCTTCAAATTGCATTAGACTTTGTTTCAAAGAATATCATGCCATAGAAATGACAAAGGCTTAACAATGACTTTGTCCAATTCTTGTTTCTATCAACAACTAAACAAGTTCAGGCAGGTCATGACCCGTGTCTGTAAAAGTTTATAAGATATAACATTCACAAATTCTTGGACAACAAACTACTGATCCAAATCATAGTGAAGTTACTGGAGCAACTGCACAAGCATTGAATAGGGAAACAGTTATGCTCCACGTAATGAGTCAAAGCACAGAAACATATGTATTACAGAAACAAACATGTAAAATGAAACCTTTGACCTCGACGCCTCGCTGAAAATTCTCCTTCTTCGAACCATCTTTTGAAATTCCCATGTCATTGGTTCCAATACCAATAACTTTGTTGTTTACATCATACAATATCTGACCAGGAAAAATGAAGGTAAACAACAACAAATGTGGAGAAGTAAAATCCAAGCAAATGCAGAAATACCTCACTAGCTGCAAATCCTGGGTATATTTCTACTCCTAACTCTTCGGCTTTGGCTCCCATCCAACGTACTAACTGACTTAGACTGTATCAGATGGTCCAAAATAAGAAGCTTCTTCAAAGTGGAAAAAACTAAATATGTGCACAAAGACATTGCAAAACTAAACACAATATATTGAACAAGCATCTAACTAACGGAGAAAAAGTATCTTTCAATCTAGATTTTAAATCAATTAACAAGAAAAAGATTAAGAGGGAAATTCTGAAGCTGCTCCTTTGTGACCGAAAGGACATGGTTCAAAACAGGATACAGCCTCTTTGGCAGAAAAATACAAGGATTTCTCTCGCAAGTCTGGGGTTTAGTGGAGAACGGTTTTGTAACAAGAAAAAGATTAGAAAGCGAGACTGTCACAGAACATTCTTCATGTCATCAAAAACAGATCACAGATTGTATTTCAGATATAGTCTCCATGTAAAAGTTTAATTTGCAACCTTATGCCTAGACTAGTACAACGTTGCATTTCTACCGACACAGACCAAATGTTCGATATTAAATTATCTTTTTCCGGAGAGTAAAACACCATTACGCTTGAAACCAAGTTACCGAACACAGCAACTTTAAAATAAAAATAAAAATAATAATGAACAATTTCACAAGAGGAGACTTAGCAGTCATGTAATAATCAAACAAATGATGCACTAGAAAGCATAAGGCGATCAGGTAAAACTAATACCCTGTAGCCGTATAAAATGAATGTATGGTGTTATAGAAACCTTATTACATAGTTGCCTTTGTTGTTAAAAGGACATGGAAGTGAAATTGCACGATCCTTGGTGAGAAACCAAAACTTATCAGACGAGACAGGGGTGGTGATCGGAGCCTGCAAATAAAAACGAACCTCAAAGCGAATTACGAATTAAAAGTACTGGAAGCTAGTTTGTCACTGAATTTTGACATAGAAAACAAACAAAATGCACCACCTCTTGCTGCTTCCACTGTGGGAGAAGCTCATCCAGTGCTCGGGGCTCAAAAACGTTTCCAGAAAGAATGTGAGCACCTAACCATTACAATAACAACAACAAGAAGAACACAGAAACTTGCAAAGATCAAGGGAGCTTTTATATCAAAAAATTAACCGAAAGAGAATTGAAGTTAGTTCACGTACCAACTTCAGCACCTTTCTCGAGGACACACACAGACAAATCAGCGTTTTTTTCGCGGCACATTTGTTTTAACCGTATCGCCGCCGATAAGCCGGCGGGTCCTGCTCCGACGATAACGACGTCGTATTCGATGGAGTCCCTGTCCGGTGTGGTGCAAAAACTCCGAAAGTTCGGAACCCTAGAATTGGAAAAAGAGAAAGCATTTCGGGAATGCGAATATATGTGGCGAGAAAAGGAATAATAAGCATTGGAGTTCGATTTGGATGAAGAAGTGCGAGTCGGAACAACAAGAAGAGTGGTGCTTAATTTGGATTTCGATTTAGACAATATATACCGAAACTTGAGCATCATGCAGATATTGATTCACGACTATGAATTTTGATTAATTGAACTTGCTCATTCCAATTTCGAAGACTTATATAATATAACAGTAATTAGGAAGAATACATAACACGTTGCCTCTGACGTGTTGAGTTCATCTGCAATCTATAAGTTTATCACTTCTTCACGCAGTTTATCACTTCATTTTCATTTTTATCCTGAATATTTTTTTTTTCTTTCATAAAACACAATTTATTCTTAAACTTAAAAAATATCGCTATGTATGTAAAGTGTATAAACCCCTATAGCTCAGTTGGAAGGCGAATTCAGCTCAAGGGGTTGGACTCTTGTGCTCGATGAGTAGATGTGGATGGACACCCCTTGAATTTACTAAAAAAAAAAAAAATGCACAGGCGTGGAAGTCTTCAAAGTTCATGTCGTTAATTGTCAAAATATATATATTTTCTTATTTTTTCCACTGAATTCATTAATTACTCAATTAATTTGATCAAATCGGATATAATTATAAGAAAGGGTGATACTTTTTAACACAATTTGTTGATATGATACGAATAAAGCTTTTTCTGCAGTAACTTAATACAAATAGTGCTTTTGTAATTTTAATTTATTTCAGAATTATAATAGTCTTTATATTATAAATTTTTAAGATTTTAATACCAAAATAACGTCATTTTGGAAGAAAAAAATGTAGATAACTTATTTGCAATAATTGCAGAAATATTTTTTCCATAAAAATTTAAGTTCAAGTCAATCCGTTTTCAAATTTGCGTTCTGTTTGTATAGCTAAATTCTGATATGAAAAAATTTGTGTTGTATCGCATGTCAATTCAGGAACTTGAAATTGACCGGCTTTAATCCTCTTACATGTTATTTGTGTTTTGTCGTTAATAAATTATTTATATTGTATCGTGTAACTCGTAAAATACTTTGACATTAATTTACCAAAAAAAAATACTTTGACATTAATAAGTTATTTGAATTATGTTGTGTTGTATAGTATCAATCCGTAAATTTTTTATTTAATTTTAAATTTGTGTCATATTCGTGTTGAGTATATTCATATCTTGTTGCGTCAAGTGTCAACCCAAATTGTCAGTCTTAATTCACATGTATATTTACGATTCCAACTCAAAACCGGCGGTTAAACTGAAATAAACCCTGTTAATTGATCAGATACTTGTTGGTTTAATTATCAATATATTATATACACGGAGAGTTGAGACACAGATTATGCAATTCCACTATTTAATTTAACCAAAGGAAAATCCTAGTCCAAACTACGGAAGTAATACTAGTAGAGTACATGATAGGCTGAGAAAAGAGAAATAATGCATAAAGTAAGGTAATAATATAATTAAGGGTAAGTTAAGGTGGCAATGTGATTATGAGCTACAGTTCCAATCCAAAGCTTTCCTTTTACCTCTTTGACTTCGCTGACGAGCTTCATGACCTGACCTTGTCGATCTTCTAGAACTTCCAAAATGTGTCCCTTATCGTCAAGAAGTGAAATCACAGTGTACATTCTCATCCCCATAACTCTAGCCAACAAGCTCATCCTAATGGGTAAACGGAAGTAAATATTCCTCAACCATGGATTATGACTAAGAACCTCTTGTGCCGCAGTGCGACAACAATCTATTGCTACCCAAAATTGGCCTTTTTCGTTTATTCTTACGTTGTCTGGAAACCCTGGAAGGTCAGCTACAAGTTCCACACTTCCATTTCTAGGACCTTCTACCCAAAGCTTCCTTAGCCTGTCATTAAGGAATTCGCATGTGTCACATTACATAAACACTTAGGAACAAAATTTTTGTACATATATAGTGACCTGCAATTGGTGGTTTCAGTGAAGAGGAGGAAGGATTGGTCTTTAGAAAATTGCACTCCGTTAGGAAAAGCAAGGCCATCCAAGACAACATGGGTTGTTTTAGTTGGAGGATCATATCTTAGGAGCCTACCAGTAGCTTCACCTTCCAATAATATAAAAAAGTGCGCACTGCAAAACAAGTATTATATATCATTTATGTACTGAAATATTAGGTATTAATGTTCGGAAAATAGTTTCTCCAGGATAGTTATTTTCTCATGTAAATGAGAGTCCGTTTTGTGGACAATATTTTTTATTTTTATTTTTTTTTGTTTATGGTAGAACCCATTAAAATTATGTGTGTAGGAGATTTTCTAACCTCACGTTAAATGAGATATGTAAAGCCCATTAATGTTTATCATATTTTAGAAGGTAATTTTATCTAATACACATATAAGAGGAATCATGTGAAGAAAGAGAGAAAAAAGAAAACATAGGTCCCACACGAGCAAATATATAGTGGTCTCGGCTCATGTGGGCCATCCCGAAAGAAAAGGACCAGGGAATTAATTTTCGTCCCATGCACTTTTATGTATACGTAGGAAATAAAATTATTTCCTCCAACATAGAAATATTATATAGTTTATATATAGGGAAATATTTTTCTTATGTTGTAGGAAAATAGTTACTTCATATCGTAGAAATAAAATTACAAGTGAAACTCACAAGTTAGAGAAGAGAGAAAAAGGAGTGGTGGGAGCCAACTCTTTTATGTGTGTGTAAGAAAATTATTTATCTCATATAAAATGAGATAAACATAACCCTCATATATACAAGGGGTATTGTTTCATATATTGCATCAGATAATTTATGTCATGCACCATATAAAAAAGTGGGTGGAACTTATCAAGGAAAAGAGAGAGAATAATAGGTTCCACTTACTTTTTTTTTTATGTGTTATACAAGACAAAATTGTCTCCAATAATATGGAAAACAATATTCCTTATATATATGAGACAAAATAAAATTGCAATATATAGACACCTACACTCTGTTGTATCTTTTGCTGGTGTCTGTGAAGAAGATGGATCCATTCTTATAAATGTCAAGGTCATTTGCGAAGAGAATGGGCTTTCCTTCAACATGGGTTGCCAATGATGTAGCAAGTCCTCCATTTGGTCCAACCACAAGAAGGCCATAGTATGCATCTGCTATGTATAAATCTCCATTCTCTTTGTCAAATCTCAGGCCAAGTGGACGCCCACATGTTTTCTCATGCTTCCATTGCTTTGCAGTGGTAGAATCATTGCCCCTCAAGCAAAGCTTCTCCGTCCTTTTAATTAATATATACACAAAAGTGTCATTAGCATGAATAGATATAGAATAACAACATTTAGGGAAAAGTTCATCAATGCTTTTGTAAAAAAATCACCTATGCTTCAAAATCATCTATGCCCCTATAATTTTTTTTCTATCACATATATCCATGTGCTTTGTAAAAAATAAAAAACCACATAGGCATATATGATAAAAAAATATACCCACTTACAAACTACAAGAGTATATGTGATAAGAAAAAAATTACAGGGACATAAATGATTCTGGAGGCGTAGGTGAATTTTACCCTAACATTTAAGAACATGTAAGCATGTGAATTTTGGGTCAAAGTAGAAAAATGTAGGAAAGTAAGCTTTGTGATGATATATAGTCACCAATTGGATGTGACAAATGCAAATGTTTCCCAACCAAGTTCCTCCCCCATCCATCTAACAATGCGACCATCGGCTAAACCAGTGTAAGGGCCACGACCCATGTTATCGAATTCCAATGACTCTGGTCCGAACACTTGATTCTTGAATTCTGATTTACCATGAAGTCCTAGTTTGCTAATGTTGTCCCTAGGCCAACTCTTCATGACTTGATGATATGGTGCAATGTCATGCTTCACGGGTCTGAATTCATGGTCTGCCACTGGACCCAAATGAAAAGGGTCCATCATAACAAAACCCAAAACCAGAACAAGAGCAAGAACAAAAGGGTGTTGGAAAAAGGTTTCATCTTTTAGTATGTTTCTCTTCTCCATACATGGAACGTTATATGGGTTTGAAGTGAATGAGATATTATAGAAGTACTTAGCTTGGTAGAGTTTCATATTTGAAAGGGTTTGAGAGTTGAAAATTTGAAAGCATGCGTTGCTCATGATAGCGTTTAAGGTTGGGAGTAGGTTGTCTATTGTTATGCATGTTGATCGCATTCTGTGACTTTCGTTTGCTTGCTGAAAGTCTTACGATTTTTTATTCTCAAGTGTCATCTGTGCTGACTCATGAAAACACAAATTAGATTTTTGTTTTTTTGAGCAAAATTCAGTGACGAATGCTATGATTCTTCCCGGCTAAATCACCATTCTAAAAAATTTGGATAAAAGAATTGTCCAGCTGATTGGATAAGTTTTACCAAAGTAATACATTCAAACATGTTAAATATGTTGACGGGACTCGTGCCACATCAACGCCACTTATCGTAAACTTCGGAAGACCATAACTTGTGACTTGGGTATCCAAATCATATGATTTTTTTTTTGATTTCACGTAACTTTTCAAGATCTACGTAATGACAGCTCATTTGACATATTCTATCTCACACAAACATAGTTTGAATTTGTAACAATTGTATCACAATCATACAATCACGTTAAATCCAGAAGATCTTCAAACTATGTTTGTGGGAGAAAAAATATGTCAAATGAGGTGTCATTGGGTAGATATCGAAAAGTTATGTAAAATAAAAAAAAAATCATCTGATTTAGATACCCGAGTCACAAGTTATGGTCTTCCGAAGTTTTACGGTAATTGGACTGCTTACGTGGCACGAGTCCCGTTAGTGTCATTGACTAGACTAGTCCCGTCAGCACATGTGACATGTTTGACTGTTTTACTTTAGTAAAACTTATCCAATCAACTTTAACTGTACAATTCTTTTATCCAAAATTTTTACAACGGTGCTTTTCCCGATTCTTCCTTCATACAAGTTTGGTTTTTTTTTTTTTCCTGTAAGAGGTGGACTTGGAAACTTGTTTTGCGTTGGGTTCATCACAGAATTATACACAGGAGAGTGCTAATCTAAGGACACAAAGCAATGGGAGCAGATTCGGTCATATCAGTATAGAATCATCGCTGATGTATAATGGATAGATGAATAACGTAGCTACATGTGTGTGAGCAAGTGAAATTTGAGCTTTATCTAAGAATACTTGTCCTTATCCTCATATGCATAACAATATTTATCTGGGAATCATCCATTTATAATTTTTTTTTTATAAATTATATTAATTTCGACCAATCATATTATAAATATAACCTTTCACATATTTATAATATTTTGAAGAATACTAATTTTAAATCCAAACTAATATTATTGCATATTTGCATTACAGGTAATTGTGCTTCACTTCAGGAATTTTGTCCCTTTTCTCAACCTCCTCTAGTTTAAATGTCACATCTCCATAAATTATTTTCTGAATACAATTATAAGACTATTGAAGGAGTAATATATTACATTTTTTTTTGTCTCCATTTAAGTGGACTCTCAAGAAAAGCTTAGCTACATTCAAGAATTTGAGCCTTTCAATTTTTACATAGGGAAGACAATGTGAATAAGTGAGAACACATTTATAAACAAAATTACCCCAAAAACCTACGTGCTAGTCACCCAAGTTAAATAGAAATGTTCATTAGGCATTACAAAACCTTTTTTTTTTTGAGAAAGTTTACAGACTGAATGAAATTAAGTGTACAAAACTAACCATATATATGCTAGAATAGACAAATATTCTGGCAGATCTCCATAGAGCGTTGAGCTCAATACTAAAGGTCCAAAATAAAAACTTTCTAATTAATATTTTATGGTAAGTCATAGAGCCTCATTATAGAGAGTCTTTTTCTTCCTGCACAGCTCACTATCGTATACACACAATAAAAGCAGATGCTTCACAGCAATTGTAAAGGCAAGACTAACGGTTTGGCTCAACTTTGTTCCCTCTCTCTCTCATTATTTGGAAATATTTATTCCCCTATACAAACTCTTTTTCTCCCATTGAAAAAGCACCTGAACTCTTACACTTTTATGAGTTGTTATTCTGCTGAGATTTAAAGTCACTTTAACCGAAACACACCACCCTCCTTTGCAACTACCTTTGCATTGCACTCCGGTGACTTCCTTCCCTGTGCTTTGGTCAATAGCGGAGCCAGCAAGAATAATTAGTTAAGGCCAAAAAAATTTTGCTAGTGCTAATTGTTACATTTTATTCCTTTATCTTAGCTACAATTATTCACCCACGTCTAAAACGTGGCTAAATTTTAAGAATCTTGCTGGGAACAATGTGGCTCCGCCACTTGCTTTGCTTTTGAACACTTATATAACTA
Source organism: Gastrolobium villosum (assembly GCA_032173675.1). NCBI lineage: Eukaryota > Viridiplantae > Streptophyta > Magnoliopsida > Fabales > Fabaceae > Gastrolobium > Gastrolobium villosum. The sequence goes on from JAVKPL010013959.1 coordinate 70,674, forward strand.
CAAAAAATTCTCATTATTAACTTACTACCCATCACATCACCATTAGATGAAAAAGAAAAAATGTTAAAAAAAATTTGAAGAGAGAGAAAATATTAATCTAATGGTGATTAGATATGTAGTAAGTTGATAATAGAGAATTTTGGTAGAGAGAATATCCCTCGACATATTACACTCAAATACAAACTTGATTCTAAATTCAACAATCATTTATTTTATATCTTATCGATCGAATCAACACCTTATCTGATTGAATGTAATAATTCTTTATGTTTTTAACTTAGTTCTTCCTTTTTATAGAATGGCTTGCTTAATATCATACTTAATTTTTATCAGTAAAAGAAAAAATAACATATTTAAAAAAATCTGATTTTTTAAGCTAGTACTTAATGATTATTGTCTTCCATTTTTGCAAACAAATTTTCCCTCATAAGGAAATAATTTAATAGAATCATATTTTATATGGGGAATGCATTTGTCATGTTACATGACAAATAAATAGTTATTATGTTAAGAAAATGACAAATTATATAATATTAAAAAAGTAAGAGAACACATTATTCAATGAATTTATTTTGTCATTTTATTGACATAATCACGATTCATCTATCATGTAACATGACAAATACATTTCCCATTTTATATTACAATTATAAGTGAGGTTATTGACAGGTTGACCCTATTATCAATTGTCTCAATACTTTCTACTTTCAATTATTCTCAAGCAAATTTTTATTTTTAAATTAAACCTATTAATTGTATTCTTATTTTCCTATTTGAAAGTATTTAAAATAATTAAGTAAATAATTACTGAAAAGTGTGAATAGGTTGGTTGGGTCACATATGAGGCAATAAACCATAAATGAAAAATATATAAATTATTTCACCAAAAAAAATATACATATATATATATAAATTATAATTTTTAAATCACATACTTGTTTGGACCAATCCATATAAAAACAAAAGATAAAGTGTGTGTATCTAAAGGATGTAAAGTTATGTCATTTTAAGAGAAAAAAGAGATAGGTAGAGGAGGAGAGAGAGGTGACAAAAAAATAAAGGTATGGATCTCACTTCTTTGTGAGAGTGAAAGGATATAAATTACGTCATTTAAAAAGATAAACATAAAACAAACAAATTATTGAACAAATGTAGTAATAGCCCAAATATTTGGGCCTAGATGTTGAGTTTTACGCTTCATTGTCGGTTGTGCGTGCGAATAAAGTAATTAATTTTGCTTTTAATTTTTCAGAGAAGAGAAAGAAAAAAAAAAAAAAAAAAGGAAATCAAACAGATAGAAGAAAAGATAAAGGAAAAACCCTCAATCTCAATCTCAATCTCAAGTGTGTCCCAAAACAAAACCCTGAATCGAATACAGCAGATACAATACAAGGAGTGATTGCACACTGTACAGGTATTGTGTATCTATCTGAATTCTGAATTCTGAATTCTAAATATACTTCTTATATGCGAGGGGTTGTTCGTTTAATCATTGTTACTGTTATCTGGGGTTGTGTCATCTGTTGTTTACGGCAAAGCCCGCGTGATTAGTCTACTGTTCTTCCATAATGGTTTTAATGCTTCCTAATATACACTTCTTTCTAAATTGTATTCAGCTATAATATTAATTAAATCATCATATAATAGCCCAACTCAAATTATTTTTACTTTAGTATTATCAGGTGATGGTACTATATTCTCTGTTGATGTTTGGGAAATAGACTCTTTGCATTGAATTTTGCAAGTAAATGGCACAAATGTTGTTTATCACTTTATTTGGGGAAAATAGTTTGGAAATTATTGCAGTTCATTTGGTTAGCATGCCTATGCAAACAAAATTTGAATAAAGCCATGATCATGAATCATATCTGTTTAGTAATTTAGTTTTTAAAATCCTCTAGGAGTTCTATAAATGAAATCTCTACACAATTAAAGTCTACTCCCCCCCCCCCCCCCCCTCTTTTGGGTACAAGTAAGCTATGAAGCACCAATACTCCTTAAATTTTTTTTTCTAACATATCGGATACGCGTATCAGAAACGTATTATATTGTATCGACGTATTGAGAACGTATTGGAATCGTATCGAAAATGCTGTGTCGGAATCGGGGCTACATAGCAAGTCAGGGCTAAGTTTTTGTTATTGACTTACTTATTAGCTTCTAGTTTCATCTGCCCATTTTAGAACTGGAATCTCTTTCCTTTTTATTTGTATTTGGCAAAGCTTGTACAACTTTGGACTTTGGATGACCTTAGGACTTATGCCTGTAGCGTTTTTGTTTATCTTACAATCATAGTTGTAATCATAAGTGTTGCCGATTTATTTTTATAACTATAAAGCTTATATCATTATTACAGGGAAGAAGGGCACATTTATGGCCAGCCCTGGTGATAGAAAGGAATCCGAATGGATAGATAGGATAATATCTGAAGGAGCCGTTCCACTTCTTGAGCCAGATAATTGTTCAAATGGTTGGGCTTCCCCTCCTGGAGATGCATTTAAGGTTAGAGGTCCTGAGTATTTTACCACTAGGGTTAAGATTCCTGCTGGTGATTATCTGCTCAAGCCTCTTGGTTTTGATTGGATTAAAAGTTCTGTGAAAATTGGGGAGATTTTAAACGATCCAAATAGTCGAGTTAGGAAGGTCATTGATAATGAGTTTCAAGCAGGTGATAAACCCTTTGTATGGGCATTCAATCTTCAAGTCCCAACCAAGGATAACTATAGTGCGATCGCATATTTTACAAACAAAGAGCCTGTTGCTGAGGGGTCCCTAATGGAGAAGTTCTTGAAAGGTGACAATGCGTTCAGAAACTCAAGGCTCAAGTTGATTGCCAACATTGTCAAAGGTCCTTGGATTGTTAGAAAGGCTGTTGGAGAGCAGGCTATATGCGTAATTGGGCGCGCCCTTTCCTGTAAATATTTCACGGCAGAGAATTTCATAGAAGTAGATATTGATATAGGGTCTTCCATGGTTGCAAGCGCAATTGTCCACTTGGCATTTGGTTATATCACATCTTTGACTGTTGATCTGGCTTTTCTTATTGAGAGCCAAGCTGAATCAGAGCTTCCAGAAAAAATTCTAGGTGCTTTCAGATTTTCTGACCTCGATCCTGCTTCAGCTAGAACAATTGAACCATCATCTGTTATGAGTTCTGATAGTTTACAAACATCTTTACCTACTAGATGGTGGAAGTCAATTGGGCAGGGCTTTTCCCACATTCTTCATTCAGGTCCTCAAGAAGATGGCTCTACTTCTGGCTCACAACATGCAAAAATTGTAGTAGATCACAAAGACAGTTCGACTGATGTCAAGCAATGGTGAGTTTATATAGTTGTGATAATCATTTTGATAACATGATTACAGAAGCTTTGTTAATGCATTGTGATCATTTTATTTTTTTGTATCTGTATCTGTATCTGTGTACATTTTAAATAGTAAGGTATTTATTTGTGATCAGTATCTGTAGTGCCCAGGTTTATTTATTTGTGTACATTTTAAACTTTTAATAAACTAGATGTAGTATTGCATTCTCTCTTTCTTTTACATTCTTTTTAATTCCATCTGTGACTTAAACTCTAAAGCTACATCACGTAGAAGACCTTGGCCATAGTAAGTTGTAGTCGACTGGTACATAAAGAAGGTTATAAATATTAGGCTTTAATTGTCTATTGAAGTTTGCTGTCCCCTGACTGTATTTCCTACTTGTTTTAATCATTTTGTATTCTGTGTACCATGATATTGTCCGCAGATATACTGAGGAATTGAAGGGATATGAAGTTCCATTTGGATGTGGTTATTCTTTTATTGGGTTCGGAGAATCTGTCTTGTGATTTAATTCTTGCCTATGGTAGTATTTTGTATGACTACAAAAAGTTAGGAACTTAGAGTGGCCTCATTTTTTTTGTATTTTTGGCTGGATTATTGTGTATATCTTTTTAACTAAATTCTACGTATTTATTGTTGGAATCCTGACTTTTGCTCTGGTCTGGTGAATTTTTTGTGTTTTCGTGATTATTTCGTACTTCTTGGTAATTAATGACTTATATATTTATATTTTTAATAAAAAAAGCGACTAATTATAGTAGTCATTAATTATTAAAAATATCAGTCCCCTACTGAAAAAAAAAAAGGCAGTGAAGGACTTCACCAAAAAAAAAAAGGGTAATGAAGGAATTTTCAAAATTTATATTACTCATATATGTTTCTGTTTAGAATTAGTAAACAGAATTAGAACGGGGTGTTTGGTATGGCGATTTTTTTGAGATTTCCGGAAAAGTAATTGTGGTAATTTTATTTATCAAGTTTGATATAAAGTTTTTGAAAAAATCTCTGAGATTTTATTTTGTATATAATTTTTCTTCCAAAATGTTATTTCTGAATATCACCAAAGAGATGGTATTCTTGGAATCTTAGGTATTGAAGAAAAGAATTTGGATAAGATTTCAATAATATTTTGACATACTGATAATATTTTTGGGAAAGTAATTTTTTATCAAATTCTTGAAAATTATGATTTTTAGGTATGAAAAAATTTATCCTTTATTAAATGACCGTAAAGATCAATTTGGATAACAAAATTAGAATTATAAATTCAATTCTAATGATTGGAAGATGTCAACGATGAGAGTAATCGAAGGACACTGGCGACAGTGGTGATGGAAAAATACTAGTGACGACAGTAATTAAAGGATGCTAGTAACAACGATGATTAGCGGATGCCGACCATAATTAAGAGTAATTAGAGAATGACGTTGACACTTGACAGCATAGTGAACACCGCAACATGGTTGTTGTCTTGTTGAAATATCTATCAATGGTAGATGGGATAGGCATGTAACAAAGACAAAAAACAATAAGTATAAGATATTATTTTTAACTTATATGTTTGGAATTGTCATTCTCAGAGAGTTTAGGCTAAGAATTAAATATTGGAAATTATATTTTCAAATTATATGAAATTGTTCTTTCATGTCATATTTTTATTGAAAAATTATGTATCTTTTTTTTAAAAAAAAACAAAAAATTAATAGGTCTCATTTTATTTATCTCTTAATATAAAAGAGTTTGTCTCCTATTATATTAGAGAAATAATTTCCATATTTTTATGGTTGGAGTTTTATTCACCATATATGAAATAATAACAAGAAACTGCAACTACAACAATACAACTCGTGGCACCAAAATAGCTACATAGATATCCACCCTAACACGGGATAGGCTACCAAAAACAATTAAGTGTCGGTTGGTGCATTGAATTAAGCTTCAAAATGAGTTTTAGAATTGAAAATAGACATTTCAATTGTAATTAAGTTGTTTAGGCTTTACATTTGAATTGAAATTCTAATTCTCACTTCAGTTCTATAGAATTTAAAAATTATTTTTGAAAAAAGTTTTTCTTTTGAGAGAATCATGATATAAATGTTTTTCTCTCGAATAAAATTGTTTCCGGTAAAGAATACATATGATTTATAAAAAAAAAAACTATTTTATAATGTCTTTAATGTAATTTTCTCATGAGAAAATTTTTCTTTTTCTGTACAAAAAATTCCAAAATAAATCTCATCTTGATCTTTTTGTGGAACCCACTTATTTATTAGGTCAGTTGGAAAAATCATAATTTAAAAGTATATATATGCCTTAATCAAACTTTACATTGTAAATTATTTTGTTTTCTTGAAAACTTAAAATTATTATCAAAGAATTAAGAAAGCACGGAGTCATTTAATTTTTAAAATTAAAATTGTTATAAAACTAGGGATAAATGTGTATCATTTTAAAGTAAAGTTGTGTTATTTTAAGAGAGAAAAAGAGATAGATAAAAAAAAAGAGAATTGACAAAAAAAAATTAAAAATATGAAATCATCTCTTTACGAGAGTAAAATAATATAAGTTGCGTATTTTAAAATATAAACACTTTTCCAATAAAACTATGGCCACGTGATTTCCTAGTTCGATAATGCGTTAGAAAGCATACTATAGGACGTGCCAACTTGTTGACAGCAAAGTCAAATGAAAGGACCTTAGAAGAAGAGAACATCCAAGTTGTTTCAAAAGAATAAATAGAAAATATAGTGACCACTAGAACTAAGCTTAGTTATTGTTGAGGCCTCCACAGCCACACACACGCATAGCAAGGTGACCCCATTACACCGTGTTGTTTTTATCACCCTTGTTGATTTTTATACGAAAGATCTAAATCCTTATCTTCAGCATTGAAACCTCATCCATTCACACCCTTCTTGTTCCAATGTTATGTTTTTTCCACTCTAGAACATTTCATAACATATATATCTTTCTACACCATCATTCGCCATTTTTGGCTTAACAACTGGTGTCTCTTAAAGGACTCTTCTGAAGATTTCCCATTTCCATTACTCTTAAGATTGTCAGCATATCATTGTCACTTCCTGCTAGTTCAAAGGAAGAGAAGCTCAAAAAGGAAGAGAAGAATATGAAAATTCAGTGTGATGTGTGTGAGAAAGCTCCAGCAACTGTGATTTGTTGTGCTGACGAGGCTGCTTTGTGTGCCAAATGTGACGTTGAAGTTCATGCTGCAAACAAGCTTGCAAGTAAACACCAGAGGCTGCTTCTTCAATGTTTATCAAACAAGCTTCCCAGATGTGATATATGTCAAGTAAGCATCTCAATTTTCTGTGTATATCTTACCATGTGATAATATCATCTTTCAGTAACTTCTTGTGGTTGAATGTACTTGAACTGAATTTTTTGAAGAGCCGAATCAAATTGATTTAAAAGGTGCAGTTGCGTTTGAAAACGGTTTGGTTCGGTTAGAAATTTGTCGGTTTGGTTTGAAAACAGTTCAATTCAGTTTGAAATCGGTTCGGTTTGAAACCGGATAAATTCGATTGTTTTCAAAAACCGGTTATTTTAACAGTTCAATTCACTTTTTTTATTCTTTTGCACAACCTAGTTGGATGGCTTTTGTTATAGATATTGGTACATGTATTGACATGGTAAACTACTAGGTCATTCAAGTTTTATTGTTTTAATCTAGGCTACAATTTAACTATGAAATGTAGAGAGATGAAAAATGGGACCCCCAGGTTTGAGCTTGTTACTTATAGATGTGTTAGGGACACCATACCATTTTACTAAAACTTTATGGTCATTGCTGATTGCTATGTTATTGTTAGCACCATTAATGAAATTATGAAATGAGTCTTTTTTTTTTTCTTCTGTTGAATCTACTTAAGTAATAAATGTAGAATTTTTATTTTGTTTTCTAAAAAACATATTAATAGGTAAGGTAGACTTTCTACCAGACTGGGGTGCTGAGACCTGGATTAGGATATTTGAAGGAGGTGTTCATCAACCGAACCAAACCGATTTAAACTGCGGTAGCCGAACCGAAAAACCGATAACCGAATAAACCGAAAACTAAAAAAAAAATCGCAAATTTTAATTGGATTGGATCGGTTTTCGGATTGATTGATGAAAACCAATCCAATCCAAACCGATTCAATATATTAATTCCCCTCTACCTACTTTGAGCCTTTCCCCAATCATATCCCAAAAATTTAAAAATTTTCTAAGCCCAAAACCCATCAACTAAACCCAATAAAAAATCTAATTACATCTCATCAGCAAAATTTCATCTGTATAGAGCTTCATATCGTTTACCGATGCTTTTGTGTTTCAAAAAAAAAAGAATTTTTTTTAACAAAGCCACTATATACAAAAAAATGTTGTTTGCGCAATAATTATGAAACAAATTTTAGGATTTTCAAAAAATTGAAAACCGATCTAATCCAAACCCAAAAAAATTTGATTGGATTGGATCGGATTTAAAAAGAAATCCAAACCGAATGGATGATTACATAATCAAACTGAAGGATTAGATCGGATGATTTTTGCTTCCAAAATCGATGCAATCCAGACTGCAAAGACCCCTAATTTCAAGTTGTGTTGTTCGATGCTAATGAATTGTAGTTAATATGGGATATGTGAACTAGCCGTGTTTATTGAGGAAAATCACTGTGCACTAACAATAAGTAAGGGATGTGTGTATGCACAGAGATAACTAGAGAGACTAGGGTTTCAAGAGAACATATTTGTGAGGTTTAACCTTTTTTCTATAAGAGCTATGTCGTAGGAAGATGATGTGTAATGTTATAGAGATTCGTTTTACGTGTGGGTCCCATAAAATGTTGTGTGTAGGTAAGTTTATTGTGTCACGTGAAATGACAAATATAAACCCTTTTTTACATGGGGTTTACCTGAAGATGGATAAGGTCCATTCTCTATGGCTGATGGGCCCATTACATGGGTCCTGAACAAGTGTATGAGTTAATACCTTAGCTGAACATGGATTTTTTTGTCTGATGAATATTTTATGAACTTTCCAACAATTATTGCTTATATTGTTCTTTCCTTTCTCCAACATGTAACAACAGGATAAGGCAGCTTTCATATTTTGTGTTGAAGACAGAGCACTCTTCTGTCAGAATTGTGATGAACCAATTCATTCACCTGGCAGCATTTCCGCGAACCACCAGCGCTTCCTTGCTACTGGTATCCGAGTGGCCTTGAGTTCTAATTGCGCCAAGGACAATGAAAAAAGTCACTTGGAGCCACCAAAGAGGAATGCACAAGAAGTTTCTGTTGAAACTCCTTCTCAGCAAGTGCCTAGCTTCACGTCCTCTTGGGCTGTTGATGACTTATTGGAATTGACAGGCTTTGAATCACCTGACAAAGTAAGACACAACTTCATTTCATAATTGGAGTTGCATATACGTGATAAACTAACTCAACTAAGCAATTAGAGTGTTTTAGCTGAAAGAAAATATATTTTAGCACATGCACACACATAATCAAGCATTCAGTTTTACATGAAAGAACCATCAATGTAGAGGCTAGTTATGTTTATAGAACACTTAGCAGCAGTAGGTTAACAAATATCTTTGTATTAAACTCCGGGAGATTATGGTTTATTTGATTTTTTGATAATTTGAAATATACTTTGAATTATATGTGCACATTATTCTGTTGAGGGACTATGATACTGAAATTTTAATCCCAGCTATATTAATAGTTAACTAATTACTTAATTATGACATGCCTCATGTGCCTTATAATATTTATATCAACTGTGTTCAGAAGGAATCTCTGCAATTTGGGGAGCTGGAATGGATGGCAGATGTGGGTCTTTTTGGTGAACAATTTACTCAGGAAGCCTTGGCTGCAGCTGAAGTCCCTCAGCTTCCAGTAACTCATCCTAGCAGCAATGTTGCCTCCTATAGAACCTCCAAGCCCTACATGTCTCACAAAAAGCCTAGGATTGAAGAAGTTGAAGATGAGGATGATGAGTATTTCACTGTGCCTGATCTTGGTTGAAGCACATGGCTATACAGGCTGCTGCATGAAAACTGTATGTTATTGGGTTGTATATTCATACTTCTCTAAAGTACCATAATCTAAGAATTGAATTTTGTTCACAAGTTGTGTGAAAGTTGGTGAGTATCATCCCTCAGGTGTTTCATTGCTAGATGGCATAGAATCTATACCTTTGGGGATTAAATTTTCCTTGTTATTTGTGGTCAATGTTTACACTTCAAACGCTAGGGGTGCTCAATCCACGAACTTGAGACGGTTAATTTCATTTTGTTTGTATGCATCCCTAGTGTCTTGAAGAGCTTTTGTCCTACTTGACCTATATTTGGAAAGAGGACTGGACTACTATAATACAATAGTGAATCGTTATAGGTTCTAACCTTTGGACCATTGGCTCCAAACCCTTGCCCTTCTAATTGCTGTGTATATGAATGATTGTAGCCATGCAAGGTATAGGAACTGTATACAGATTGTAGTGTATATTTCAGCAAACAAGATCATTCGATTTACTCTAATGCGCTGATTGACTCCTATTAGGGGCGTTCGGTAGAGGAGAAAATTTTGTTAACCAGGTAAATACAATTACCGGGGAAATAAGGGATAAAGAAATTTACGGGTAAAATAGATAAAAAATTGTTTGGTAGGGCGAAATATTACCGGATAAATTAAGTAAGTTTTAAAAATCTATGTTTGGTAGAAAGTAAAATATTGATGGGATAATTTGTTAAATTACCAAAGTGGGTATTGTTAAATTAAGAGTACAAAGGTACTCAACACTGACCGTCAACGGTACATTAGGGTCATTTTGGACATTTTTTTCGCGCTAGTTTTTTCCTTCCCGGGGCAACCGTGAAATACGACCTGAGATGTGGGTTTCTAAAATAGCGTAATCACTGCAATTTTTCACACAAAATCGGATGACTAGGTATTCAATTTTCATAGCATATTTTTGGTGAACCTTCTACCAAACGTTGTAATGTTCAATTCCCAATCTCCGTTACCTAGGTATTTCAGACAAAGACTGCTACCAAACACCCCCTCATTATTAAAATAACAAAAGAGACATGGAGAAACTGAAAATTTTATATGATTGAGGATAAGATGATATTTATCTTTCACAACTGTGAAATAATCACAACATATTATAAGCAAAAACTTCAAATCATAGCTTAAAAAACGTGATTTTTCAAGTGTATCCTAAGTAATCACTGATTATGATCAATTTCAACCATTAATACTAGAAATATAGTAATTTAACATAAACAACTCTTATTTAAAAACTATTGTCACAAAAGGGAAAACATTCATTACCAAATATCCTCTAAATGAAGGAAGTTACAAGATTGTTTTACCAAAGTTTAGCAGGTTCTATGTACCAAAAAAAAAAAAGTTTAGCAGGTTCTGCTGCTTAATCTTTATGATTTGTATATCTAGGTAGCCCAAGTTCTTGGTGTGCCCGAAATTTCAGTTATTTAGAAAATAATTCTTCCCTATTGGCGATGCCTGAATTCTTGGCTATCCAACCAGTCACGCATACCATGAGAATCTTATAAAAAAAGGATTTGGAAATTCATACCAACAAACCACCTCTGAAATTAGTCCAATTTTCTCTGTGGTGATGGCCAAAAGAATGCCTACTAAATTCTTCTTTCCTTCCATCTTAGCCATAATTCTATGTCTTATGTCATCAAAAACTCACTCATCAACCCTTAGAAATGATACTCTAGCCCTTCTTGAAATAAAACGTGCCATTGATCCCAATTCAGTGTCCCCAGCTTCCTATCTGAATACATGGGACTTCACATTGGACCCATGTGAAAGCACAGGCTCAACATTTCTAGGAATATTGTGCAATATTCCTCTAGACAACTCCCCTAGTAGAGTAACAGCAATTGATCTTGATGCCATTGGTTATGAAGGATTTTTAACCCCAGCTATTGGTAACCTCACAGAATTGACAGTAATCAACCTTGACAACAACAAATTTCGAGGGCCAATACCAGAAACCATTACCAAACTAAGAAAACTAACCAGACTCACTATGTCAGAAAACTTCTTCACTGGTGCCATTCCTCAAGGAATAAGTGAACTCAAGAATCTTCAATATCTAGACGTTTCTAGGAACAGACTTTCAGGCTTAATCCCTCCAAATATTACTAGCTTGAGAAGCTTAAACTACTTGAGCTTGTCAAACAATGGTTTTGCAGGCAGAATCCCTGACCTCATGGGGCTGTGGCAACTCAACACATTAGACCTTAGCATGAACCAATTCTATGGTGGCATTCCAAATCTTCCAGTGAGTTTAAGAAAGATGTATTTCAGCCATAACATACTCTCAGGGCACCTTACACCTCTTAAGGGTCTCATACACCTTAAATGGCTTGATGTTAGTGACAATAGGCTTTCAGGTTCCATTAGCAGGGATATACTTTCCATGCGTGAGGTTGTTCACCTCAATGTTTCTTTCAACCGCTTCACAACATTAGATGTCATCAATTATGCTGGACATGGTGGACCAAGGATTCAAGTGCTTGAAGCTCAAGATAACCATTTGAGTGGTCATTTGCCAGTGAATTTGGTGACCTTAATGAACTTAACTGCTATTAATTTATCAAACAACCAATTCTCTGGTATCATTCCAAAGGAATATGGAACAAAACTGCAGACATCATGGAGAAGATTGTTTTTAGATCATAACTTTCTTAGAGGAAATCTTCCTTCAGAGTTTGCTCACACAACAGGTAACATTAAAGGTAGCCTTGCAAACAACTGCCTCAGGTGTCCAACACGTGTTCTTCTTTGCCATGGAGCACAAAGACCAACTGCAGAATGTTTCGGGAACCGTAATGTATGACATTGTCGAATATGTGTTTTTCCTTTATGCCAAAAATGATATGTCTAGAAGACTAAAAACCAATCAACAATAAGTATGAATGGAGTTTTCCAAATTATGAACTGTAAGAGCTCAACATGTATTTGCAAACTTGGCTAATGAGTACTTCCCTTAACCTTAGGTTCATCTTTCAATCAATAAAATGATCAAATTAACGATTTTTTTTTTTTTTTTCCAACTTGAATCAACAAATTTATCTTTTACGTACCTTGACCAATATAAATTAGGATGAAATGTATGAATCACAAAAAAATAAGAACAACAGCAACAAGGTACATACGAGAAAGCTTACGAAATAATATTTCAAAATTATTAAGGACATTTAAATGTACACTAGTGTAACAAAAAGACTTATATCTAATCTTAGTTGTTGATTTTACTTCCATCCAACACTCAATGTTCAAATGACTAATAAATTAAAACACTTAAATATGATAATATTTAATAATTAAGTTGGAGAGCTTTTTGGGTACTACCTAATACATACATCTATTCTAAAAGAGAAAAAAATATTAAGACTTAACTCACGGAACACAAAGAAAATCTCAACGAATTAATAACCCTAACAATCAATAGATTGCCTTTTCTTACATTCCACTAGGGTACCTTATTTCTCAGCTTTGAGGAACGTGTTTCGCTCTTCTCTTATTCAATTTCTTCCGCGGGTTAATTTCCTTGCTTTGAGACCATTACGTGTCAGTTAGTTCCTGTCCAATCTCAGTTGTTTATGGTTGAATAAGGGGCGCCCAAATCAACTATTTCGTTTGAGGGGTAAGAAAGAAGAGAAATATAGATAGAAGTTTGGATTTAAGGGGACGTTTAACACAGGAAAAACAAATTTTACTAGGAAATTATAATTATTAAAAATATGATGGGAAACTGAATTTGGTTGGAAAGTTAAAAAAAAAAAATAGTTATCAAAAAAAATAGTTATTTGATAGGCTGAAATATTACCTAGAAAATTAGATTAAATTTTCTGAATGTATGTTTCGTTGAAGCTAAAATATTGATGAAAAAATAAGATTAAATTATCAAACTAACCAGCTTAAATACAAAGAAGATTCTCACTCTAGTTTTCTTTTGGCACGTTTTCTTAGAAGAGATATTTATGTCTGTTGCTTCTTCTTTTTTCTATTTTTACACAAAAGAGAATTCACCCTATTCTGAAATGACAAAATTTTTCAATTTTACACACAAACTAAGATTGTTATGCAAATTTCAATGATGGACAAATTTTTTAAAACTTCCTACCAAACATGGTCAACTAGAAAATCATCTCAACTTTTATAGGAACAAAAAAAAAAACTCTCCTCAGAAACACTCCCTTAATGAAAAAAAAAAGTACCGAAAGAGAAACTGGGTACCGAGTTCGATACTCTGCTATATTAAAAAAAATCCGTGTAAGTTGATATTTCTCTTTCCAATATTTTTTATACAACTATAAATGCATTCGACATATTAATTCTTGGAATAAACATTGCATCCAAGCTACTTTACATAGAGTTAAATAGAATGGTATCTTTTAAAATAAAATAGAATGTTATCTTTATTTGCTTTTATCTCCAAAAAAATAAAAAAAGAATGCTTTCTCGATTTGGAGAAGATTTTTTTGTCGGGCGGGACCATGGTGGTCCCTTCTAAAAAAAAAAAAAAAAGGACGAAAGAGAAAAAATAAAAAATAAAAAGTAGAAATGGAAAAAAAAAATCCATTTATAAATAAAGGGATTACTGGGTACGAAGTATGTTAAATTTTTTCCTCGCTTCACATTTTTAAAATTGGATCGCATCATGAATACAAACTAACTAACTAGTACACAAACAGAACGTATCATGGGCCGGGCCAATAAGAAGCGCCCATTAGACCATGGGCCATGGCACTTCGATCGTGGTTGGGCTGGCCCAAACATCTGACACTGACACAGTCAGTGACTGAAGCAGTGGGTGCTCCACTCAACCCTGAACCTGGAAAGAAGAAAGAACGATATTAATCAGAATCGTGATTAAGAAGAGGATTTGGAAAATGGAAGCTTCAGAATTGGATGAATCTATGAAGGTGTTGGATTCGTGTTTAGCACTTATCAATTGGCGCCTCAAACCTTCTACCAAGCGTCGATTACAATTAGGTCTCAATTACTATTTTTGTTTTACTTTTTTCTGTCAAATTTTCCCTTTTTTCATTCATTTTTGTGGTAGCAGATATTCTGGCACTCTCTACAAGAATGAGACCAGTTGTAATGGTTGATTATGGTGGAAAGATGCCTGAACTTCAACACCATCTCTCTTCACTCCTCCAACTTACACAAAAGGTCTTTTTCTTTTTCTTTTTCTTTTTCTATTTTGTTATTGTTTTTGTTTTGTTTTGTAATTTCCCATTTACACTTTTTTCAGGATTCCCCAATTTTTGAGCATCTAAGATTGATGGTTATACAAGACATGATATACTTGATACATGTAACTGAACTAGCTCAACATGTTAGATCAAGCTTCAACTCTGAAAAACCACAGACACAGTTGCTCTTTGTGGACCTTGAGCACGAACCCCCTAAGGTCCTTGTAATCTTTTTTTATTATTATTATTAACTCTTTTTTCAATTTTATACATTCCTTATGTATGTTTTGTTAACTTGTATTCAGATGATAACAGAAATTGAGAAAAGCCAATTAGCAATGCAGTTCATATCAATTCAGAAGTTGTTTTTGACATTATTTTGTCCTGAGGGAAACACCTATCCCTCAACATCCCAGGATGCAAAATGTATGGATAATAATGCTAACTCCACTGCTGACTGTTTTAACACTCATTCCACCGAGTGCATTGATCTCAGTAACTGCATGGACAACACTGACGTGACAGTGCCAACCTTGAATGGGTAATTCCCATTAAATACATTAATTGAATATGGTTTTCATCCTTTTTTCTTCTTTCATCCTTGGACATGTCTTTTCTTGTTGCAAGCATAGACCTTCCTTGTTTCCATAAAGCAACTCGAGGTAGACTTAAGACTCACTGATTAGAAAAATGATGCTAATATGTCTCTGGAAATTTAGCATTCACATAACTACTGTCTATTGGTTTCACTCTGATATAATTGCAAATTCGATGGAAAGAAAGAGTTGATTAGCTTTGTTCCCATTTGGCACAGAAGACTATCTGATACTTAAATTCTTTGTTACACATAACTCCACCAATAATCATTTGCTGTGTCTTTATAAATCAGGATTTCCATTTAGCTCGCAGATATCATGGGATATTAGCAAGGAATGTTACACAGATTGCATGTAGTAGTATGTTACAGATTAATTTTTTTTCTGCTGG
Source organism: Gastrolobium villosum (assembly GCA_032173675.1). NCBI lineage: Eukaryota > Viridiplantae > Streptophyta > Magnoliopsida > Fabales > Fabaceae > Gastrolobium > Gastrolobium villosum. The sequence continues at coordinate 86,237 of JAVKPL010013959.1, forward strand.
ATTGGTAGTTCGTTTGTGCCAAATTCTTAGCCCTTTGGGGACTTACGAGATTTTAATCCTCAGTTTGTACAGTGTCCTACCTGATTCTTTCCAGGAGTGGAATGGTTCGGATTAAAAGGTTGGCTGCACTTTTATATTTACCCTAAAGGTCACTGAAGTGTAGCAAGTTAATACTGTCACATGTTGTGGTATGTCATGGTCTAATCTCAAAATACACGTGTTAAAGCTACTTTGTATGAAGGCATTTGCAGTAGGTGCGAAACACCGAATCTATTTGGGGGATCACTATCAATTTGTTCCACCTGAATGGTGGTTCCATAGAACAGCAAAACTATTTGCTTCTTATTCCTTATTAAACATGTAACAATATGTGTGGGACTATCTCATTTTAGTGTATTTATTTGCTTCAGATGGCTTCTAGGCTATCCAGTGGTGTATCTGTTTGGCAAGGAGCGTATTGCTGATGCCATTTATAATCTTTCAACCAAATATCTTCATATTTTCCAAGTGTCTATCTGCAGGTTTGTTTTCATAAGATTTTGTTCATGGTTTATATAACGAAACTGCCATTATCTGTCTGATGTACAAATTGTGTTAAATTCTCCAAAATGTAATTTGTTCCAAAAAATTTGTTCGCGAAAGCTGAAAATAAGAAAAAGAATAACCAAGGCCAAGAAAGAGAGAAGGGGGGAAGATAACAAGGATAACGTGATATCCGCTTTTAGATTGTTTTTTCCAAGGTGTAATGTATGCTTGGCAACTATTCAACCTAATTTGGGAATCGGGATTGATATCATTGACTTGCTGATTCTCTAAAGATGACAATCTTTCTTTCTTTCTTTTTTTTCCTAGAAAAACACTTTCTCACAAATTGAGTACATTAAAATTTGAGCTCTTGCAGGAATAGTGCTCTCAAGAAAGGAACTCAAGCTGAAGAACTTTTAAGGTAAATACTGCATATGGATTTGTAAATACTGTTTACTCTATCACAATCTTTGGCAATTGAGACACTGGTGTGGCTTAATTGACCAATCGAGCTCCATATGGGTGGACTTCAGTTGTAATGTAGGGTTTTGAAACCTGGTGGAAGATCCTTGCTGCCTGGTCGAAGTTCACACCTGAGATTAGACCTAAATCCTTAAGTTCACACCTCATGGTCTTACAAAAAAGAGGGGGAGAGAAGAAGTTGATGGAAATTTTGGTATGCACAAAATACATAGCCTTGATGGTTAAGCTTACATGCAATAAGTGAGAAAGAGACAAATTCTAACGAGCATTAACAACATTCGCTAAGAGGCAAAATAAAAACGTGGAGGCGCATAATAAGTAGCCATTCACAACATGGCTATACTATTGGCCTGACTAGTGAATTTGAGAATTAATGTTCAGAATTAGGTCATATATTGAACTGATAATGGTCATGCATGTTCCCAGTTTCAAGCAAAGAGCTTGTCATATAATAAGTACCCATCAATATTTTTCACTCGTTCATGTTTAGGTATGCATCTGCCGGACCATTGGCTCTGTTTGGTTGATGTTAAACCACAACTCAACGGCACATTTAGAAGCGTGTAGCTCCTTTACAGCCATAATATCATCACCATCTTCATAGTTAATATAATGTTTACATGATAGTGTAAAAAAAGTATAACGATAATGGATAAGAGTTAAACTAAAGAATATTTTTAAGTCAATCGGCAGATTGCTGACGTTCTTAGCATGTTTGATCAGTTTTTCAGTGCCTTATGATCTAAGTATGAGAGGGAGTAATGAACAATGGGCAGAGGCTTTCCTGGCTCACATGCGGGCAAAGTGGGAAAGATGTGCAAATGCTTGGAAGTCGTTAAAGATGGAGGTTACTGAATGTCATCCTCAAGCTATCGTGCTATAGTTGTCTCCTCATCTAGGCTCTACCTTTGCATTGTAGAATTTGAATCCTCAAACTATAGGAAGGTAATTTAGATAATAGAATAATGTACTTAAATTGAATAAACGGAAACATCTATAAGAAAGTAATATGTTGAAGGATATATCATACTACGTTGCAACTTGCGACATGGACCATTGTAAAGGTTAGCGGGTAGCAATTGTATGGAGTTTTAAAAAAAATAAAAAAAATCGTTTGATATGTCGTCGGAGAAGACGCATTGATTTAATTATATTTGTCAAAGAACCTTGGATACATCATTCCAAAAGCTAAGCTCAAAGGGTGTGAGTGCTTAAGGTCTTATAAACTCCACATTAGTTGCCAATACAATCAATGTGGGACTATATATTTCAATAATATTAATGCAATTTGATAAATACCTAAGTCTGTAAGAAATAAATCGATCTCCACGATGATTATTGCATCATGTGGGCTGCTTCCTAGAAAACCCAATCATAATACTTGAATGAATAAATTCTCCATCTCTTCCATACCTAACCGCCGCCGCCACCCCTCTTCCCCCAAAACCACCATCATACCTAACCCTCAGACTCACGACAACTTAAACTGAACAGTTGGCCAAGCTTATTCTTAGTAAACTTCAAAGAAAAGAAGAAAGGAATAGCTGGAAAATTAGAGAGCATAACTAACTGAAGAAGATAAGCTAGCTAACTAAAAATATGTATGTGCGCAAATAGCTGGAATGATACTTGTGTAATATACCCCTCAAGTTGGGAGATGTATGTCTTTCATCCCCAACATGAATAAGAGTGCAATAAATTGAATAGGATGCAAAGCCTTATAAGACCACAATTGCAAGCAAGTTGGCACCTACATCATGGGATTGGTTCAAGATTGTCCATCTCATCCCATAAGCTTTTAAGTAAAGGCGGAAAAATTACAGAGCATAACTAAGTAACCGAAGAAGATAAGCTAGCTAACTAAAAAAGAGCTCTAATGATACTTGTATAATACTTATGAATCCAAATTTCATTCAACAACTAATCTCAGAACTTGAAAAAAAACATTATTTGGCAAAACCTGAAAGCACATTATCCTTCGGTCAATGCAGAAAAGGGGTGAAAAAAAGAAAAGAAAATAAACAAAGAAAACCAAGAGACAATTCCCTCCAAAATTAATAGCCAGCAACTCCATGGAAACCATGCTAGTAATCCCATAATAAGATTCTATGCCCCCTTGATCAGTTTCAGCACATCAGCCTCTTTGGGAAGGGCGGGGATTGCTCCCTTTTTAGTAGTTGTAATTGCTCCGCATGCATTTGCAAACTTGAGTACTTCTCTCAACCTTGGTTCATCCTGCAATCAGTGAGTGGCAATAAATCAATCATCAATTATAAATTTTATAAGGATATTTATAATTAACAATTTTAATTTTAGGCAAGACATTTAGATAAGACTAGAAAAAATCACAAACAAATGTTTATTAAGGGGAAGCTAATGTCAATGTTTATTAAGGGCCATAGTAGATAAGCACTCACTTCAAGTATGGATTGATCATCAACAATCTTGGACAATAGAGCACCAACAAAGGAATCACCGGCGCCAGTTGTATCAACTGCATTGACATGGAACGCCTCTACTGATCCATGGAAATTCTGGTTGATTCAAAAATGGAGAAAAATTCGTTAATGTTTCAAAACAAAGATATGCAACAGAGGGCACAATTATTACTAATTGAGACCGAGTAATATGTCCATTTACATACCTTGGGAACATATTCTTTTCAAATTTAAATTAAAAGTATAATACAAAATATCACCAAACAATTTGAAAAAAAAAATGTACATGTAGAAAGGAGAATTTTTAGTAGGTAAGTCACAGCACACTGATTACTATAGCCTATAGGTTTATGCCGATGACCAATGATAAATGTTGGAAGATTAGAGGATAATAAAGAGAGATATGATAAGACAATAAATACAGATGTGATATATTATCCTAAATCCAATTTAGTAAGAATTGAGAAAGATAAGAATTATCCTTATCATAACTCAGAATTATATTTGTTATTAAACTCTTTGTATTAAATTCTATTTAAAGATAAATGGAACCCCTCTTCGAGTATAAATAAAGGGGAAGTTTTTTTAATAAGGATGTAGGTTACTTGACCGAACCTCCAAAATCATTGTGCTCTGTGAGTGGTTTTTTATTTTTCCAATTTATTAACAATAAATCATGGAGAAAATATTTCGACGTTGAAATCTTAAAAAATTATAAATATAAAGATTATTATAACCCTGAAATAAATTAAAATTACAAGGCCAAAGGGTGAGCTGGAAGTTCCAAAACGACGTCCAATTCACTGAATATAGATGTAAATGTAACAGGTAAGTATAAAGCTCAAAGCAGTTTAAATCACATAAGAAAAGCTAACTCCACCACTAGGTGTAATAAATACTACTTTTGTTAAAATAACACTATCCTCTCCATCACGGAATATTCAAAGTTTTAATTTTACAAGGCCACAAGGGTGAGCTGGAAGTTCCAGAACTACCCTGAATCCAATTCACGGAATATAGATGTAACAGGTGAGTATAAAGCTCAAAGCAGTTTTATTTGATAAGAAAAAGAAAAAAGAAAAGTAAGCTAAGAAACAGAACAACACATGGTGGCCCTGCCTCAGAAACAATGTTCTGAAAAGCACTCAGAGCGACCACAACTCATTGGCAAGCATTCAGGAGCGACCACAACTCATCATAGCTAACTAACCAAACATCTATGATTACCCTGAGTGCACTACAGCGGACAAAAGAGAAAGTTTGAACAGACAACAGAAAAGTTAAAAAAAAATGGAATATGTAATTGTCAAGTGTAGGATTTTTTTTACCTTGGTGTAGTATCTGGAACCATGTTCACCAAGAGTGACAAGGAGTAACTTCAAATTGGGGTGCCACAATGACATAGCAGAAGCATCATCAATTTTGTCACTTCCTGTGAGGAACTCAAGCTCCACATCACTGACCTTTATCAAATCAGCCTTTTCCCAAATGCTCATTATTTGCAGACGGGCTTCCTCCGCCGAGGGCCACAGTGGTAGACGGAGGTTTGGATCATAGGAAAGCAAGCAACCAGCCTCTTTGGCAACTTCCATTGCCTTTAGATGTGCCGATCTGCATGGCTCCACGATCAAGCTTATCGAACCAAAATGGAAAACCTTTGCCTGAAGAGTCAAGTTTTCTGTTAGTCAAATATTCCACTTATTTTAATTTAATTTTTGGATGAATTTGTGTTTCATGCGTGCATAATTGATTTCATAGTACCACGCATGAAAAAGGCCACCAAATAATCCACTTAATTTTTAAGGGAAAAGTATGTGAAAGAGAAAGAGATGGAGTTTTAAAATAAAATAAAAAATGTGAGTTCCACCCTTTCGTGAGAGTGAAAGATATAAATTGTGTCATTTTAAAGAATAAATATTTTTTCCTTTTTTTTTTTTAATCATTAAACATGTGAGTGCTTGCAGGCTGTAAATTATGGGCCTGCTATCCTACATTGACCAGATTAAAAAAAAAACAAGAAAAGATTTAAAAAAATAAAATAATAATAAAATAAGGGTAATAGTTTTCTCACGTGATAGGAGATAATAATTATTTCCTATTACTCATTTGTATAAGTGATATCCATTTTCAGGAGAGAGAGAGAAAAGAGGATGAGATCCGTCTTGAATTTGTGTGTACCAAGATAAATTTTTTCTAATGTAACATAAAAAAAAAAATCGCTAATAACAAAGGCTAGTTTTTTAAAAAGGCCCAGCAAACTACTAAGAAGATTTAAAATAATAAAATAATTTAAACATACAGAAAATTACATTAAACTATTGGAAACAAGCTGTGAAGTATATGTATTCATGTTATTAATTAGTTAAATTAAATTAAACAACTTGTAAAGAGAGAGAAAGAGAGAGAGAATAAAAGCTACAATCAAACAAGACAGCATGACACATACCACGGGTATTATTAGAAAACACAAGTAGCATAAAAAAGGGATGAGTATAAGTCAAAGCAGATGACAACAGGAAACTATAATTGCTCCCCCGAATCTCGTCCTAGCGCGTGGACAACCATGAACGGCGAAGAAAAAGCTTGTCAAAAAAAAATGAACATTATATGAAATTGAAAATCGAAGACTATTGATATATGCTATTGTTGTTGGATTAAAAGGAAACAACAACAAAAACAAAAAGAAATTGGATCGAGTGGATTTATTATCCAACTCCAATAATTGCCACTCGTAGCCATAGCCATCAAGGAAGCACGTGAAGCACGTCTCGTGAGAATACACCAACCTCACCCACCCACTTTTACGATCTTCATTCATTATCGGTGTTTGTTGCTAGCCAACCCCCTTTCGGACAAAAAAATCATTAATTTTGAGAATTTTAATAAATATCATATTATAATCTATAGTTCTACTTTTACGTTACCAAGTTGGCATATCCTAGATAAAAAGATATAAGTTATGGGACTCTTTCCTTTTAATAAATATCATATTATAGTACATAGTTCTACTTTTACGTTACCAAGTTGGCGCATCCTAGATCTAGGAAACTGGGACCCACTACAGTCAAGCTGACGCGGCAATATATTTTCCCTTACAACACACGTTTTCCTTTACGCGCGTGACATCACGTGCACCTCCCAATGGCTACACATCTCAATCTCATGGAACATGAAACATTAGCAAACACTTCATTTTTTCAGGAAAATGGAACAATGAAGAAAAAGTCAGAGAGATTTTCCTGAGAAAAGTTGAAGAGAGAGGGAGGGAGGGAGATTAGATGCATACAGATCTGATGAGTTCGAGGTTGAGCTCTTCGGGCTTGAGGAGCATGTCAGCGCTTGGGTTTCTGTAGAACATGAACTCACGCTCTCCGTCGGCGCGTAGGGTCACGAAGGCCAAAGCAGTGCGTGCGCCTTCGTCGAAGGTAATGCCGTCGGCGCGGACACCGTTCTCCTTCAAGATCCCGGCCAACATGTGACCGAACTCGTCGTCGCCGAGCTTTCCGACAAAGGCGGCTTTGCCGCCGAGCCTGGCTACGGCGATGGCCATGTTGGCGGGGGCACCGCCGGGGGCTTTGATGAAGCCTGGTGCCTCCGCCAGGGACACGCCGGAGACGGTGGGGACGAAGTCGATTAGCATCTCGCCGAAGCTGACGATGAGGCCGTTGCCGGTGCTGGGGATGCCATTGTTCAACGCCATGGAGCTTCTGAATAGATATTAGAGAAAGAAAAAAAGAGTATTTTGATTTTCAAAGACTGTTAGGAGAAGCAAAAAGTGAGAGAGAGAAAACGAGCTATGCTTGGGGATGTTTATATAGAAGGAGCAGAGGACAGAGAGAGAGAGATTCATTTTTTATTTTTTTTTCCTTTTTCTATTGGATAATTAAGGGGTTCATTGATTAATCAATTTAATTTAATATATAATATTCTTGCCTTAATTTGTTGAAATTTCGCTGATTAGTCAATGGTTTTGGTTGGGACATTGATGTTGGATTTTGACATTATCTTCGGTTTTAAATTCAAAAAAAAAAAAAAAAAAATTATGCTTTTTCGCTGTGGGTCATTGATTCCATTTGAATTTACATTCAAATATGAAATATTAGCCCACTTGCAAATATGGTATATATTTAATAATATTATGTGCGGTACAGAGAAAAAAAAATATCAGTTTATTTGTCGTGTTAACACAAGATTTAAATAAATTATATAATATGGTATCTGGTTATTCTCTTTCTCTATATATATATATATATATATATATATATATATATATATATATATATATATATATATATATATATATATATAATGTGTGATTGCTGCCCATAACCGCTAATTAGGTTTTTTTAGATAAAGCTTTTTTCTTAAAAATAAAAGTTTTAAATAATACCATTGTTAAGTCCGAGATAGACCGTATTGCTATACCAGATGGTATGCGCTCAGAGATAGTGTATATCAACTGTATACTGGGCTAAGTGCCGAAGTCCCAATCACTGCGCACAAGCAATAGGCTTTATAACCAAGGAGTTATGTGTGCACTGTGAGTGGAATAAGCAAAACAATTCAGAGCTGAGTACATGTGATGTCTCAGCTTTTATTTATAGGGTTACCTGACTAGGTTTCCAGTTCACTGAGCTCCTCCAATTAGTCGGACCCTCTCGCTTCTTCAGTTGAGATCCGATCCGACTTAATCGGCCTATATATATATATATATGTTATATATGTATATATATGCATAATCTCCTAGTGAGATATCCTAGGGCGACAGTTATTCGAGGCTCTTATCAGTAACAACTATAGTTGACTAATTTTTAATTTGATTTTACTTATTTAAAAGAGATGAGATTGCAAATCTTGAAATTGTTTATCCATTCTTGTATATTAAATTACAATACAGTTTAATATAATTTAATTTCTAATTATATTATTCATTAATTGATATTTGATAATATATGTTATTTTATTTTAAAAAAAAATTCAAATTTATATTATCTTTTAATTTTGTTATTATACATTTTTTTCCTTTCAATCTTAAATTTATTTCCTCTTTTAGATATGATACGGGCCAAATGAGAAACATATATTGTAGAAGATCCAAAAAGGGCAACAGAAAGAGGAAACTAAAAGGAATTAAGAAAAGAATCCTTGATTGACACTAATCCTAGTACCAAAGGTACCAAGGGCTCATCTTTTAGACATGATAGGATAAGGATAGGATATGATATGGGGCTAATAAGCCGATATGATGTCATGTGTTTGGTGAGCACCTGATTAGCAATATGATAAGAGTATGTAGAAGGAGTAAGGAGAAATAAAAAACAAAATATAATGCAATAAATACAAATATATTGGGGAGTGTGAGACTATATTGGGTAACATGAGGATATATTGGGTATCCAATATTGATATCATATCCTCTTAAATCTTAACCCAACTCCCCTCATAAGATACGAAATCATGTATTGGATAGGATAAAATGAGATAATAGGATAAGCTAATCATATATTATTGACCCATCAAACAAGAGATAAAAGTAGAATATGATAAGTTATCCTATCACATCTTTTCTTTATCAAGTGTTCCAAACAAGCCCTAAAGGTCCTTGATTGACGGCTATAGACTATTGGACCCCAAAAAAGTCATTAAAGGTCCAAAATTTCACTACCCTCAAGTAAACTCTATAAATAAGATGTAGAGTCTACAATATGCCACTTACCTCTTTTATTACTTGTTGTCACTGGACACACTCCACTCATTTGGCCATGTCATTATATTTGTACAGAGTGATCTGCTTGGTATATCTTCTATAGATACCTAAGAAAATCCTAGATAGAACAAGATCATATTTTTTTCAAGTTCAAATGAAATTTTAAAAATTCATATAATTGATGAGACACTTAGCAATTCTGGATTATATATAAGAGATAAACAAATACTTTGGGTAAAGATAAATGGTTGTTATATACTAGAATGCATTCATATATTATATAAGTACTTTTAAAATTTGAATAAAACATAAAAAAAATAAGTTAATGAAATATTTAATAAAAATTATTTCAAATTGAAAAATATATATTTATTCATGTAAAATTAAAAATATATATTAAAATAAAAATTTTAATTGTATAAGAATATACAAATTTAATTTAAAATAATCTAAAATTAAAATTTAGAAGAATATATATATGATAAGAATGGGTTTCTTTTAATAATAATATACTTCCTAAATAATTTAAACTACCTGTGTGTTTGTGTGAATATATAAAATTTTATTATAGTGTTATATTTATCTCATTTTACATGAGATAAATAATTTTCCTACACAAAAAAAAGGTTGGGTCCCCCAAATTTTTTTATCTTCTCTTACACATGGGTCCCCCTTAAAATTTTATTTCCACAACATAAAATAACTTTTTTCCAAAAATATGAGAAAAGTATTTCTCTTTATTATATCATCATATTTGTGTTTTATCTTGTTTATGTTCGTGTTAACGTAAGCATGCATGCTTTCTAGAAGAGTTTACTTGTGTAGTCCCATAATTTTAATTTGAATGAGAAAGCGAAACCTGCAGGCCTAGACTGTCCCCAGTCCCCATCATGAATCTGAATAATCATTTTTTCGCTTCTAATTTTGAATGGTACCAGCAACCTGCAGGGAAATTGTATTTTAACTTTCCTTGCCCATTTGGTGCGGGGGTGCCTTCAAAAGGGAACTTAAATGGGCACCAAGGAAAATAAAGTTTTAATTAAAAAAAATTGGTCTTAATTGGTTGAACTAATTAAATCACAACTTAGAAATTAATCTTGTTGGTTAGACATATTTTTTACAAATTTCAATGATTTATTGGTGAATATTTGTATTACCAGTTTAGAAATTAATCACATTTGATTGAAATTATGTTTACCCTTTGTTGTTAGTTTTCATGGTACTTGTTATTTGAGGTAGCTAATCAAATTCAAAATTGCCTTACATGTTTAAAATCCAACGACTGATTACCAGCATGAATGGTGCTTTTTGATCTGTTCTTGATTGTCGGTGTCAATTTGTCATCATTATTTTCTAAAATAAGTGTATAGTTCTTATTTGACTTTTACAAGTTGATTTTTGTAACTATTTTTAAAGCTTTAGTTTGGCAATTGTATAGGACCCTGGATTGGTCGAGGAGACGTATATTGACGAGACAAAAAACCAAATATCATCATAGCATGTTTGTGGGATGAACTTGCCGTTTTTGTGTGGCGGTTCTACTGATACAGTTACCCTTTAAATAATTAAAAATTATCATTTTCCCTCCGTTTATAAATTATTTAAAATATTTGATATTTTTTTAAACATAACATCAATGTGTCATTGTTTGACCATTGACGAAAAATTATACTAGAGTACAGAATAATATACTCGAGTATATTATCCTGCTTTAAGATGTTCATTATTTCTTGAATTGTTTATCCGAGTATGAATTCTCCTACCCAAGTATCACACCCCAAATACTCGAGTATATGTCGTCCAGAAACCCTTAAATGAGTGGGTTTGATACTCGGGTATATGTCGGCCAGAAACCCTCAAATGAGTGGGTTTGTGCCTTCTTTGTCACTCACACATTTACTACCCCAAGATCTATTTCGTCTCTCATCTCTATTCCAAGCTATGAAGTTTGTATTTCATCCCTAAGAAGCACCGATACTCCTTAAATTTTTTTCCAACATATCAGATACGCGTATCGGAAACGTATTGTTTGGTAATCGACATCCTGTATCATCGAGAACGTATCGAAAATGCCGAAACGGTACTTCATAGTTCCATCCCATAGTCTTCAAAGCTTGTATCTTGTGTAATCATTGTTAATACACTTACAAGTTCAATTTTGTTAAAAAATAAAATAAAATCTGAATCCAAGTCGTTTCCCTAAACCAAATTTGTGTTGAAAGATGAGCTCAAGTTCAGACACTTATCATGTAGTTATCTAACACAAGGATTGGCAAATTGAAGGTCCCAATAGTGTCCGATTTGAGGGGAAAACGAAAAAGATGAAAATCAAACGAGACAATATATACAAAATTTGGGGTATACGGTAGCAAATCTATTCATCGCATGATAGCCAAGTTAGAGACTGTAATTGATACAGATACAATATATTACACTGGTAACGATATCAATGATGGTGAAAATATGGAGTTTGTCACAAATGCATTTGTTGACTGGAAAATATTAAAATTTATTGAGATATAGGTTGAAGTTGACGTTGGTCAGTCTTCATCGTTACCGACGAATACAAGCACTCATCCAAAGTGTTTTGGTCAAAAAGACACATTTGTTGGTTTATCTGCACCTGCTCAAGGGTTAAGTCAAATAACATTACGGGAGACAGATGAGGATGAGGATGAGGATGAGAAGGAAGAGGATATGGACAACGATGAGGAGGGGGAACCTGAGAGTGTTAATCCTCAAGGTGATTCGTCAGACACTAACGTGGAAGGTGATTTTGATGTTGGTACAAATGCGATAAGCTTGAGTTCCCCGACTATATCACCACTTCATGTTGACCTAGTTATGAGTTATTAAATCACAATTTTTATTGAACATTTCATATTTATTTTGTTATAGCTTTTGACTAGGGGTGTGCAAAATAACCAAAAAACTGAACCGAACCATGAATCGAACTGAATTGCACTTAAAATAACCGATTTTTAAAAATCAGTTCTTAAACCGAACCGGTTTTTAAAGAACCAGTTCATGAATCGAACCGATTTAAGAACTGAACCGTTTTTGAACCGAACCAAATTAATTTTTATAACTTTAATTTTTAATTTTTTTTTTCTTTTCAAAATAGGGTCGACCCGAACCATTTTCATTTCCAACCGAACTGAGTCACTTCCGAACCGAACCAGTTTTGAACCAAATCGAACCATTTTTGAACCAAACCATTTAAACCAATTCGGTTCGGTTTTTCAAAAAAACGATTCGAGTCGACCCATGCACATCCCTACATTTGACAAGAAAAATGCTTTAGATGTAGGGCAAGAGATTAAGTCATTCTGGAATGAAAATCAGCATTATTCCTTCATTAATTGGGCGCACATTGATGATGTGATGGAGTTGTTGTATGGTGAAGATGACTTACACAGTGATTTCGGATGCAAACATATGGTACTCGCAAAGGGAAAACCAAAATATTCAAGAATACAAAATAAGAAGTATTGGGTTGAATCTCAGTCTTCATGCAGCCAGAGTAAATGTAGGCATTGCAAGCAAGTTGGTCATAATATACGTACATGTCCAATGAGGATTAGAGGAGGTTGTTGAATATTTTGTAAATGAGATTGGATCCCTTCATGTTAATCGTGAATGGGTAATATGATTTTTTTTTAATTTATCTATCTACATAAATGTTGACTGATGATTTTTTTATAGTTTTCATCCGGTTCATCAATTACCTGATTATTTTGGTTTAAGCACTTGTCGAACCCATAATTGAGGCGATTCTAACTAGATAGTTTTTTTCTTTCATTCACATGACTTAAGACCTCTAGTTAAGGGGTGCAATCTCTTTATTACTTGTATCAATGATTATCAATAATGTTAATAATTATAATATATAAATTGTAAATGAGCTTATTGTTTCTAATGTTGTATGAAGATAAATTTATTTTCTACACATTTATATAAAAGTGTGTGGAACTCATGTTTTCTTTTTTTTTCTCTTTCTTTTCACATGAGCTCCACATACTTTTATGTATGTGTAGGAAATGAATTTATTTCCTACAACATAAGAAACACTATACCCATTGTGAATATATAAAATCTTGAACTATTTATTAAAAAATTATAAATTTTAGAAGTTTATTTTTAGGGAAAAAGATGTGTCATTTTAAATGACACAACTTATATCCTTTCACTCTCACAAAGAGGTGGGACCTACATCTTTAAAACTTTTTTCCTCCACTCTCTCTTCCATGATTTATTTATTTCTCTTACTTAAAATGATACAACGTTGTGTCCTTTAAAATGATAAACATTTCCCCCTTATTTTTATAAAGTAATGAAATCTAATTTTTTATTTTATTTTAAATGATAAAGTGACATTAATCACCGAGAACATCATTCATTCATAACAACCGGGCTAACATTAATCATTAGTGTTTGCTTATAATCTCGTAATGTTCTCTGAGTTGCAAAAATTTTACTTATGGATAATTGTTAAAAGAAAACTAGTCGATGTAAAAAAAAAAAGGACAAAAAAGGAAAGAATGAGAGATGGTGTGAAAATGAAAGCGATCTCACCAATATAGCAAATGAGGTTGGCTCAAGTGGTACATGTTTGATTCTGCTTAAGTAAAGTATTGTATTCAAGTTATTCTGAATGCAAAAAATCCCATATGAAAGAGCTAATCCTATCATGGTATGAATGTTCCGGACTTGAATATCTCCTATGTTGTTGTTTATAAAAAAAAGAGAAGAAGCTATCTACCAATACCTTGAAAATAACAAAGAACAAAAATCAGGGTGGAAAGTCACTATGAATTTAGGTCCTCCTCTTTCATTCAATAATAACACAATAAAAATATGTTGTTGAAGAAAAAGACGCAAATTTTATAATGAAAACAATAGAAATATGACCCACCATTTTTGTTATGTTATATCAATTTAATCAGTATATAGGTAAGGATGATTTTATATCGGTATAAGTTATATTTTTAATCTTAATCGTCGATTTTATTTATATCTAACAATTCTGATTTATCAAATATTTAAGCCATTGGATATAAATAAATAAATTATCAAGATTTGGTGTAAGACTTCTTATTCTTATACTAGTATAAGAATATACATGGTAACAGAATTTCAGTGATCATAAATTAACGAGTTCGATCATCATTCTCCCATTTTTAGTTGAATTAAATAAGTGAAAGATAAAACAAAACAAAAAATGGATCTATGCAATATCTACGTTTCAATCTCAATGAGCTCTTGCACGATGGAATATGTTAGAGAATAATATAAATAATTAAAAAAAAATTCGTCCAAGAACTTAAATTTTTGAGTTGAATTTATTCTTTACAAATATTAATATATTTTTTGCATTAGAAGGTGTACAACTTTTTAAAGGAGCACTTATGTTGTTTATAGAAATCTATTTTATAATTTTTTGTTGGTACCAAAACTATAAACCGAAAATAATCATTACATTTCATTCAACCGAATTCATTTGATCGTTTTGTACGCCAAACCATTCAGTTGAAGAGTAAGGAACAAATTGCCTCTAATTTCTAAAAGATAAGAAGAAGAAAAATCATCTCCCTTAAATGAGTTGTGATAACTTTGTGTAACAATAACAAGTAACAACAAACCTACTATTAAATTTTATAAACATGTATATTATTTATAATTTTGAATGAAGTTTCTAATAATAAATTTATTATTTCCAACATAAAAAATTCATTATGAAATCTGAATTTATATTAACACAAATATTCCTTTAAAAATATGCAATGACAAAGAGAATATAACGAGTGAAAAGGGAAAAGCAAAGTCTTGACGCAATGTCCAGTTAATTTTCCTAAAGTTCCTACATCCGGAGATTCTAGAGGTGAAAGTATAATTGTCTCATATCATACTATAACATTCGCTCAGTCTCCCACACGTCATTGGATATTATGAGACACTCACTTTGGTAACTGTTGCCTTACTTACACGGATCCTCTTCAATCCCCAACTTCCCTTTTGAACTCACTTTTAACATTCTTTTGCCCTTTTTATCAATTTAAATAAATTATTTGAAATTGAAATTTCTTTCTTAAAACATAGACTTGATTGTGTTACACACACATACATACATATATATATATATATATATATAAAGGATATTCTTACTATCAAAATTTTTCACTACCAACTTACTACCAATCAAATTATTATTGGATCAAAGAGAGAAGACTAAAAAGTTTATGAAGAGAAAGAGAATGCTAAAAAGTTTATGAAGAGAGAGCTGATCCAATGATGATTAGATAGGTAGTAAGTTGATATTAAAAAATTTTGATAATAAGAATATCCCTCCTCATATATTAATTGGATAGTATTATTTTCCTGTTAAGGAGAATAATATTATTTCCACATAGATAAAAAATCATAACAGAGAAAAGAAAATGAGGTGAGAGAAAAAATTGTTATAGGACCCATCTATGAAATATGTTTACCGGAAGGTAATGTTATTCTCCGATAACATGAGAATAGTATAAGGATTCGCTTTTTCTGCAATAAGCCAAATATGACGTCGTTTTGGGGCGAAAATTATGGTGTTTTTATAATTTTAATTTATTTAAAGATTATTATAGTCTTTATAATTATAATTTTTTAATCTTTCAATCTCAAAACGACGTCGTTTTGGAAGTAGATGCAGATAACTTATCTGCATTAATTGCAGAAATATTTTTCTAATAGTATTATCCATATATATTTTACGGGAAATAATAGCCTTATGTTATATAAGAGTTGTCTTATGCCATACATACACACCCATAGAATTTCGTGCCAATTTTTTTTTCTTTTTAATTTATAGACCCCACACATTTGTGTCTCCCACATGAGAGCACTATCTCATGTAAAATGAGATTAGTAAACCCCATATTTTACTTGTTATTCCTTTCATTGATTGGTTAACAATAATTCGTTTCATATTTCATGAACCACATAAAGTTGCTTTAAAACTAAAACTTGGTTTTAATTCTATTTTATTGAACTGAAAAATGCTGAAAAAAAAAACATGTTTGGATACTAAACATTGATTATTGATGATCCTGAGGTCCAGCCAATTAGACTTTGTCATTTTGTATTATAGTTAAATATACCTCTCTTTGCTTACCAAAAAAAAAAAATACCTCTCTTTGTTCATCATGATTGAAGTTTGGAATCCAATTGGCTGAATCTGATTCATTCGTCGACAAGTTTCCATCTCTAAAATTATCTTCAATTTTTGTAAGCTCTATATCCATGGAATCAGCTTTACTGAAAAATGAAAAGTCATCACCGCTCAAATCGAGGTTTTTCTTATTATGCATTCCTTGATTCCTCTTTGATAAGGGATTTGGTCTACGTTGTTGTGGTCTTTAATATTCTTTCTCAGCAATAACAATGAATCAATGAAGCGCCTTATAATTGTCTCAAGTGTAAAAAAACTTTCTTCAAATGGTGCCATTGTGTGTAGATTCAAATTAAGAAAAAGACAAATTTATGCAGTTCTACTACCGAAGACTTAATTCATTACTTATTAAAATTAGAAAAAAATATATATTTATTTAAATATATTCATTCCACACGTTTTTTTTTTAATTAATGTCACACTAATTTTACCTATTTCTACTTTTAATGAAGGAATATGTACCGCGGACAGACTACAAAAAATTTACTTGAAGAAAAGGGTGTGGTGTATCATGCATGCGTTACTTAGCTTATTTATACCATCGACCACAAGTCTCTAATCGTCAAACGAAATTTTATAATTTTCTATTTATACTTCTTATTAATCATGAAGTTATATTATTCAAATATCATTAATTAAATATATAAAATAAATAAATATATGCTAACAAGTGTCTTTAATCCACTTGCTAATATTCAAAAATATAAAATATTGTATACAATTAATTTTTGAATTATGAATATATTAAATGTTGTACTTTTCTTTGAATATCTTTTTATTCCTTAACAAGTGTCTTATGATACTTATTGATAGACACGATAAAATTTTAAATGTCATACCTTTTATTAAATATTTTTACTTTTTTATTCCTTAACAACAATTGTCTTAGGACACAATAAAATACAATCCACCAATATTTTTTAGTTTGAAAGCATATTAAAATAATCTAAAAATAGTTACCTCACTGAATTGTTATTTTTTTAAGTACACCACTGAATAAAAACAAAAATGATAGGCAATTGGCCAAGAGTGCTAGTAAAAAAAATATTGTAATTGAACCTCAAATTTTAATGTCATAATTATTTGAATATTTTAATTTTCTATATTAAATAATTAATTGAGGAATTCAAATTTGAAAAATTGTTTAGGTAATATTTATTAATTAAAAAAATAAAGTTTAAATCATATATATACGATGTATTTTGTTCATATTATAAATGATTTTTCATTTCTTTAATTTTCTTGTCATTTTAATATTTCAACTAATAAAAGTTTTTAATAAACTTAAGCTTTTTTTTTTATAACCATAAAAGTTTAATCTCTTAATTAATTAATGATAGAAAGTTTACCCTTCTAATTACCCTTCTCGTATTGTTCTAAAATATTCTTTTGATGTGACTTTCTTTAAATAGGGGAATATAAATCTGTTTTGGTAATTCATATTTAATTTTTAGCACAAAAAAGATAAATAAGTTAGAAAACACGACACTGAGAAGCAAATAATTTTTTTTTTCTCTCAAATCATCCTATAATTGGATGAATCTCTTGTATATTTTTTAACTGATTACAGTGGTTAATTAACTCTACAAAAATCCACTAGTCTCACTGATTTAATTCTTTAAGCTCTCTTATTACATGATGAACTCCGTAATCGCAAGCATGAGAGAGAGAGAGAGGAAAACCATGGGTCAAGGGGGGACATCAAATTTGGCATGGTGGGTTGGGCCAGCCGGGTCCGGGCTCCAATGACTCAAGCCCATGTTCACTTCATAAAAAAAAGTTGACTTTTTAACAAAAGAGAATATCCAATGAGGTCTTGATTTTGGGACAGTGACCAAAGTGCCACGAATGGACAAAAAAATTATCAGACTGTCACGCCAATAATAAATTTTGTCAAAATGACACGCGCCATAATTCGCTACACAGTGTAGCGAATTATGTATGCAAATAATTCGCTACATAGTGTAGCGAAATATGCCACGTCAGGATGCACAGAACAAAAAATGTCACATGTCACGTTTTGAGAAATTCGCTACAGAAGGTAGCATGTGGCATTTTTGGCAAAATTACTAATTCGCTACTCTGAATACTTGCATACATAATTTACACTGTGTAGTGAATTATGTCGGTCACATCTTCCAAAATTTACTGTTAAATATATATATATTTTTTCCAAACGTCACAAATGCGTCACTGTCCCCTTGATTTGTAAGGCACACACGAGGCTCCATATGCCTTTCCTCACCCGAATCTCCCTCCTCTGTTCTGAATCTGCTGTTCTCTCTCTGTGTGTGTGTCTCTGTTCTGCACGGAAATAAAAATAATTTGCGCACCCTTTCTTCGACAATCGAGTTTGCGTCAGCCTCAATTCTCAGTAAGTCTTTGTTTTTCCTTTTTCCCACTTTTTTTTTTTCCCTTTCGAAACTCAATCGAACAATTCAATTCCGATTTAGTTTTAGGGTTTTCCTTTTCCCTGTTTGTTATATGACTGCATAACTTGCAGAATTTGGCGTTCAATTGAAGCGATTAACTGCTTTTATTATTATTATTATTATTATTATTATTTCTTCAATGAATTTCAAAGGGTATGAGCCAAGTAACTAAAAACTGTCTTTTTTTCTTTTTCCTGATGTTTCATGTTATGTCTCTCTTTTTCCTTTTACTCATTTAGTTGGTGGTTTTGACGTTAGCTGCATCATTTTTGGATTTCATTTAACTTTTGTGTTTCATAATTTTGCTGAAGATGAGGAAATTCCTTTTAATTATATGTTTCATTGTGAAACGTTCATTCTTAGTTTATGGAGCCTGACTTTTGGAGTCATTTATATAATTTGCTTGGCTGAGAATACATTACACACCTCTTGGATGCACGATATATTTTTTTTGCAAAGCTTCACTCTGATATGATGAGCTTTTAAAAATGCTAGTCATGCTGAAGTTTTTTGACAGAATTTTTGACATAATAATGACTAGGCATGAATGTTAACTCTTGTATGAGTAAGTGGTCACTCTCATCCAAAAACAATGTTGGACAACCCAAGAGTAGGGTATTTCCTTGACAAGCAAACTTAGAGCCTGTTTGTCACATCTTTTTTTTAGAGGAAAAGGTTCAAAAAACCCTCTATGGTATGCTCTTTTATTACTTACCCCCCTAATTTTTTTCATCCAAGTTCACCTTTAACATTGTTAATAATTGTACTAACCTGCCCATTTTACCCAACAATTCCATCAACCCAGTTGCTTCTGCTTTTAAGGAGAAGAGAAATTAAAAATAAGCACTCAAAGTGCTCTTCAAAGGAAATATCAATAATTAATTATGCAAAAGTCTGAATAACATTATACACTTGAAAGGTATTTGTAATCCAAAGATAATAAAAATCTCAGGTAAATCATAATTCTAATCAAATATAAAATCCTAGATTAATCGCAATTAAATTTAAAATCTGTAAGTTAATGAAAGATCTCTGAAATTAGAGGGAACTCTAAAATTCTAATAATAACGCAATAATCCCTAAATAACACAATAATACCTCAATATGCTTCTCTATTCTACACAGGATAATAATCACTCTCAAATCCAGCCAAATTGTGGCAATTTTTTCTGACTGAGTAGCATTATTCATATTTGATTCACAATAAGCTATGGAAAAGTGTAAAATAAACAGAATAATATTTGGGGTGCTTCTTTTAGTAAAAAATGATATTTGTTGTTATATTTTTTTAGTTTTTGCCCCATTTTCTCTATTGTTTGAGCTGAGAGAAATCGTGACGAACTTATTTGTAAGACCTTATAATTCAAAACAACTGCAACATCCTAGCTTTATTCCACATGATAATGTTGGCTACATAAATCATTTGATGCCAATAGGCTCTATCAAAAACCAAATTTCTGATAAATAAAAAAACTATTTTCAAAATTTCTCATTTTTTCTTTCTTTTCCATTTCTGGCTTTGTTATTCAATGGAAGTATTTTTTTTTATATATTAAAAAAAGGAAAATTCCTTTGGAATTGACTGATGTTTGCCATACTATGGAATGTTTGTTTGTATATTAAAGACAGAAATCCTTCCTTCACATTGACTTTGGCAAAAGTCTTTTTGGATTCAGCGTGGTAACTTGTTATCCATTTTAACTATTGTAGAGGAGTGTATTTGACAAATATTCAGTGTCATTTTAAAGGTCTCCTGTATAAGTGACTTTGACTTGTATGGTTTTCTTCTCTGATTCTCTGTAATACTAACAGTAAATCATTTTGTACTCGTTTTACTACCCTCTGCTGGTAAGCTTTCTTCTTAAAATAAAAAATGAAACGGGAATATTTTGGAATTGGGACAATATAGTTCTTCTCCTGTTTTTTTCATAATTTTTATATTTTCTCTTCAATGAAAGAGTATTTCATCAATTTTATACAGTGTTCTGTAGAATATCACCTGGCACTGAAAATCTTATAGCAGATTTTTTGTTGCTGCAGTGGAGTTTGGGATTGATGGCTCCATTAATAGTGAAACAGTGGGAAATGCTACGATGGGTGAGGTTAGTAGCAGCATAGCTGATGAAAACAAACCGGGCTGCAGTTCTTTGGATCCAACTTATAAACAAGATCAAGATGATAATATAACACGAGATTTTTCTGTAGGGGACACAATCCCGTTAGCAATACCTGCAGTATCGGTTGTGTCAGCTGATGAGCCATATGTGGGTCAGGAGTTTGAATCAGAAGCCGCAGCACATGCATTTTATAATGCATATGCTACACGTGTTGGATTCATCATACGTGTAAGCAAGCTCTCACGATCAAGGCGTGATGGATCTGCTATTGGACGGGCTCTTGTTTGCAACAGAGAGGGTTATAGAATGCCCGACAAGCGTGAAAAGATTGTAAGGCAAAGGGCAGAGACAAGGGTTGGTTGCAGGGCAATGATTTTGGTGAGGAAAATTAGTTCTGGTAAATGGGTTGTTACAAAGTTTGTAAAGGAGCACACACATCCTCTGACACCAGGAAAAGGTCGAAGGGATTGCATTTATGAGCAATATCCGGTCAGTTCATGTTCTTTCATTCCTGAAAGATGGAATACATGATTATTTTTATTCTGTTAATTGTTACTATACGGTTGATAGATTAAATTGTTACTCACCACAGCACTATTAACTGTCTATAAGGCCCTTCACAAGTTTTGAGATATATAAAACCATTAAAAAGCCCTCACCTACCAGCTTAAGCTTTTGGGTTGAATTGGTTCTTTACATGGTATCAGAGCCTCGTGCGGATTCAATCCTCGCCGCCCCCCACTTTCCTTCAAGTGGAATTTCTTTGTTCGCACAGGTAGGTGGGCCTGTGCATTGTCCACCCTTCAAGCCCAGTGGGCTCTCGTGCGAGGAGGCGTGTTGAGATATATAAAACCATTAAAAAACCCTCATCCACCAGCTTAAGTTTTTGGGTTGAATTGGTTCTTTACAACAAGACTTTAAATTCAGCACATAATAGAGTTCACCCCTTATGCCTCTAGACAAATTACTCAACATTGCTTTTTTGTAAAAATTCCCAAATATAATACTCATCCTTCCAAAAGTAATTCATGTTCTCTGAGTTAACTGTAGCACCAGAAAAGCTTAGATGGGTGTAGATTTCTTATTTTTTACAAATACAATCATTGAGCTACTTTGAAAAATTCTTTTTGCAGTAGATTAACATTAGAATTTAAAGGACCTCGTCACTGAATTTTGTTAAGATGCTCATCAATCATATTTTTAAAATAATAATAATAAGTTAAACTTGTTTAAAAAAAAAAAAGCAAGAAGAGAAACTAATCAATACTTTCAATGTCTTATTTCTATGCATATTGATTGCAATTTTGATTGATGTTCGAATGTGTATCAATATATCCAGAAAATGTTTTGACAACATCCTGTTTGGGCGTATATGCATGTATTTGTTTTTATGAGACCTTGTATGTGACCTTTAGCGATTTGTAGATCATTTCTTCGAATCCCGTTCAGTTTTCCCCCTCTTCTTACCTCTTTGTGTTTATGCAATTTCCAGAACGAACATGATAAAATTCGAGAACTATCTCAGCAGCTGGCTATAGAGAAAAAGCGATCCGCAACCTATAAAAGGCATCTTGAATTGATATTTGAGCACATCGACGAGCATAATGATAGTCTTTCAAAGAAAATACAGCATATAGTTGACAGTGTGAAGGAGATGGAAACCAAAGAAAAACAGAGTCATAGATAGTTTCAACTCTCAGTTATTTAGTCTTTTTATTCTTTTTAACTGGATGATGAAACATAGAACCAATTATCAGGATCAAAAGAGATGCTAGGCAAATCGTGCAATAATATAATTGCTGACCTAGGTATCTGTTTCGTTCCAGATTTAGGTGTCAGGTAAGTTATGTAGTTCAGTTTGCTATGTTCAATGTAATTCAATAATTCATTGGATTAATTATATGCTCTGATACTTTAGTTGGTAGTAGAAACTAGTTCAGACAATGTACAGGTCCTTTGAGTCCATTCTTGTAAAGTTATGCTAACAATGTGACCACTCATAACAGGCATTTAAATGCCTTGGCAGAATTAAATTATTCCATTGTTGATTTTGTAAATTTTGATCCATGGCTGTCTTCTTTGTATAGAATTCAAATAATGATGAATCTATTTTGTATAGTATTATGAGACTGTTTGAGAATGCTCTGACCAGTTTTTTTTTCTTTCTTTCAATAGCCCTTCCACCAATGGATTTACTTTTATTGGCTGCTTTTCATTTTTATATGATAGTACTGCTTTCTTTACTGATTTATGAGTTAGACTTAGACATTATAATCTGACTATGCCAAGTTTTCTGGATCCAGACCCAACCCTGTTATGGCTCAACCATAGTAGTTAATTGCACAACATGGGCGTTAAATGCCTCTCAACATGAGAAAATCAAATCCCTTCATTTTTAATGATAGGGCTGCTTTCCATTGCGATCGCATTTGCGACCAAATTGCAGCCATATTGCTGTCTAAGGCAAAATGTCAATTTTGTCCTAAATTAAATGTTATGGCAGAAAAAATTTAAGGGGACATGGCTGATCTGTCACTTTTACTATCTTTGCCTTTAAAAAATGCTTATTTTTGTCATTATTTCTGTCATATATCTAAAAAGCTATTTGTGCAACTGCAACCCATGTATAACGAAAAAAATTATATGTAGGACCCATATCAGCACAAAAATTGAAGGGTGTGGAAAAACTAATTTCTATGATGGGACTTGGCTGATCTGCTATTTTAACAAAACGTGTAAATTTAGACAATTTTTTTTATTATCATTCCAAACCGGTTTAATTCGATTCGTGCAATATCGGATCCATTTTAGGGGTGTCTCTCCAAATAAATTTAGACACCATGTATAACTAAGTTATAAATATGAAACTAAAACTGTGGGATGTATATTTCAAAACAAATAATCTCAACATATTATCATATTATGCAAAACTTTATTAAGCCAATAAAAGTCTTATATTATTTCTAACTAATTGTTAAAAAGAAAGTTGTAAAATATTGGCCCCAGTTGTATATCCAATAGGTTCAATTTGAATTATCCGGAGAATATCTTATATATATTTTATCCAAAAAAAAAATGGACAATCAAATCTATTTTTCAATTCAATAGAAACGAAATGAAATGGATGGGGAGATGAAAGATTTCCCTTTTTTAGGGTACTTCGAGAAACAAATCTAGGAAAAATGGGGGTGGGACCTGTAGCTCGGAGTATTAGAGTATGTGGTTACGAACCATGGTATCAGGGGTTCAAATCCCTCCTCACCAACCAGACCGGATTGATCAAATCGAAAGTAATTGTAAAATTTGTAGAGTGTGGTGATTGGTTAGTCCCAAGCCAGCCAAAGGCGAATATGGACTCTGTTTAAGGGAAATATTTTATATGATCCAAGACCACTGAATCTTTTGGTGCTCACTCTCACAACATTAATTTTTTCTTTTTCTTTCTATCCCTGTTATTTTCTCTCTTTTCCAATTTTACCATCCTATTTACATTAAGGAACCACCTAAAAAATGGTGATCCCGGTTCACAATAAATAATCTCTTGTTTAAGCCTTGCAAAGTTGCAAGTCAACAGTATTGTTTTGGGTTTTTCTGCTTAATATAGCTCATCCCTCCAACATGGTACGGGAAAAAGTAACGTAGATATAAATTTAATGCATGAGAAAAAGTGGACCAGATGGGGGAAAGAATTATAGTCCATAGATTTAGTGAAAAATGTTTACCATAACAGCATTGTTTATTAAAGGTTGAGCACACAACAAGGACACGTTAATTTCTTGTGTTTTGTAGGGCATAAAATAATGCTTTCAATTTCTGAAAGGATGAGAAGAGAGATTGGTCCAACTTAATCGCTGCCAAAGTGCCAATTAATGCAAGCTGCCATTATTTATTAATATTATCATATATTATAAAGTAACAGTAAAAGCAGAACAAAGCAGCCCCTATAGCTCAGTGGTAGAGCGTCAGTCTTGTAAACTGAAGGTCCGTAGTTCGATCCTGCGTGGGGGCAGTTATCTTTTGTATTTTAATTTATTTATTTTTTGAACATGAGGGCCCTATTAGTTATCTGAGTTTGAACATCACACTTCATGCTAATCACAAAAATCCTGAATATATGATTTGACCTGACTTGGCTTTTTGATTGTTAAGGTCAAAACTTTTAAATTTATGCGTTATAATGACGATATCAGTTATTTGTCGTTCTCGATTGTTGTAGAAACAGGTACAAATTGTCTGTTTATTTATTTGTTTTGATTTTTCTCGTTTTTTAAATTATTTTATAGAATAATTATGACACATATGTTTTTTTTTTGTTTTTTTTTATTTTGAAAGTTAAAAGTCAAATTACAAAATAAAAATAATTCAGACATATTTTTAAAATTTGACTCTAAAAACAAAAACAAAAACTATAATTTTTTAAATTTTTTTTATAAAACAAGTCTTGTCAAATGAAATTTTTTAGTTCTAAAAATCAAAAAATTATTTTTAGAAACAATATTAAAAAGAGTCATCCTCCAGTTTTGTGCCTATTGTTATGTTCTTTCCTATTTTATTATTCATCATTAATTTACGGGGTTACAAATTCTCGTGTTGTATGATAAATGTAAGTTTTTTTTACCGAGAGAGAAAGGGGTGGGTCCATCTTAAATAAAAAATAAAAAATAGAAAAGTAATTGACACGGATATCGAACTGAAAATGGTAGGAGAGGAGACTGCTCATGTAACATGAGAAGTCTTTTTCCCTTAATTTATTATATGAAATAAATTCATCTAATTAAAAATTCCTAAAATTTGATTTCTCACTACTGCTAATTAAAATAAAATTTCAAATGATTTAATATTATTCAATGAATAAGAGGGACACCCACCTTTCTCATTTTACAAGTAATTGAATGCAATTGAATTTTGATGAATGTGATAATCTTGTTTTTTTTTTTTTTTGGTAATTATAATCTTGGTTATTAACCTAGAGGGATTTCATGTGAAAACCGAATTAAAAACAGGTATTTTATACTATAAGATCCATTTAAACTTTCATATAAAAACTTCATATTGAAATATTCATTCATTAATTATTAATCGTTTAGTATAACATGAATTTGAAAACCAACCGTAAATACTTATGAATAAAAAAATTATATTATTTTATTTTGTAACATTATTTTTTCATAAAGTAATTTAAATAAAATGACATAATTCATATTTTCCATATCTAAATTTAAGTTTAATTTATTAATAAAAAGTTACATCAACCAATGTTTTAAAAATCGTTAAATTGTTTGGCTGCTCATATTCCACTAGAGAATTATAATAACTGCGTCATATTATTTAAATTCATAATTATATAAAAATATTACTTTATATGTTTTCACCAAAAAAAAAAAATTACTTTATATGAATAGCCATATTTATAATCATATTAATTAAAATCCAACCACATTAAATAACTGTTAAAAGGGAGAGATACCGATCTTTGATCAATAGAATAGCATTTATTTACTTTTAATTTAATTCCATTAGCATTAATAAAGAATTAAATTCTAAATTTTTTTGATTAGGTGAATTAATAATTTCCATTAGCATCTATATTTTAATTAAGACTTTAATAATTGATTTCTTCAATTTTATTATCATCATGTTGATAATAGCTATTTTGTTAGCTGAATATGTGAAAAGGGATTTGATTTTTTCATGTGTCATGAGAATTCAATTATCATGTTGTGACTCAATTTTTTTTTTTTTTTTGGTAAAACCAACATCAGAATTGAATCCCCAAAATGAGAAAATGTTTTCCCATGTAAAAAACATAGATATATTATTTTAATGTACTGCTCAACATCAATATTTAATTTAATAGTGAAGAAAGGCATTAACAAATCGATTTTTAGTTAAAAAGAAAATTTGATCGCAATGTTCTCACAAGTAAAAATTGTGTTTCAAATTAAAAAATTTGCTTGAGCCATAAATGGGAGAAAATATTTAGTTTCAAGAGCTATGCATGAGATAGAGCTTGTACAATACAGTTTTAGGCTTGACCTATATTTCAAAAATAAAAGCCTTGCTCTAGGTCTATTAGCATGTTTAAGCCTATTAGAATTTAATAATTAAAGGGACAAGATCCGTTTACAAACTTTTTGTAATTTTTTTACAAATTACACTATATTCTCCCGGGAGAACATAGTGGGGGTTAACAAATCGATTTTTAGTTAAAAAGAAAATTTGATCGCAATGTTCTCACAAGCAAAAATTGCGTTTCAAATTAAAAAATTTGTAAACAAAAAAGTTTGATTTAAGTATCAGACCTGTGTAAAATAATTAAAATATATTCAAAATTATTAAAATAATAATGTATTCTATTTTATTTAAAATAAAGAATATGATATAGGTCGACCTAGGTTTATAAGCCCGACATGTAAAATAAAATCTATGACCTGTTCCTAAATAGACTTTTTTAAAAGCTTAAGTCTGTTTTATTTGACTATATATAATAGGCCGAATCTAGCCTGATGTAAGCTGGGTGGTAGGCCTCTGATAGGCCGCCTGACCCATTTACACCCTAATAACAATCAAAGGGGAGGTTATAAAATAAACCAATTTTTAATCATTCAAATGAATTGAGAAAATAAAAGAAAAAAAAAACTATAAAACCAAAAAGATGGATGATATGCTTTACAATCAATAAAATGTGATGATAGTTACATTACATCCATCTGTAGTTGCAAGAAAGAATGAAAGCTCCACCAAGATTCTCAAACACATCTCTCAGGAGATAGATACTAAATGTCAAGAGTTGCATTCATGATGAAACTCAATTCAAAAAAAAAAAAACAAAATTACATGTAAACTGTAATAACATTGGCAGTAGCAGCAGCATTCTATCCCAATAATATATATAATAAACCTTATTTTCCTCAAAGATTAGCTTCATAGGTTAGAAGTTGTGTTGCAAGAAGAGCCTCTCTTGAGGAGATGCAGGCCCAATCTCTTCCTCAAGACTTCTCAAAACATCACTACCACCACCACCACCACCTCCAACATTGTTGCTTAAGTTCTTCCCTTCTGCATTTCTCCCATCAACATCAGCCTCTGAGCCTAATGACTTTCTCCTTTGAGAAGAAGTAACACTTGGGAAAGTTATCCATGAGGGTGCTCTAAACTCAAACCTTTGATCCTCAGTTTCTGCCACATTAGTTTCTGAAGTTGACCTGTTTGAAGATCTTTGAGATGATTTCTTGTGCAATCTGTTACTTCCCAAAACCACCTCAGTTGGCAAAATTGGCTGCTCAATAGAAGGACTACCCATTAACTGTGCAAGAGCTCTCTCCAAAGCTGTTGTCACTTTGTCCATTGAAGGCCTATCCTTCCCTCTCATTCTCACACTTTTACAAGCCACAATAGCAATCCTTTTCAATGCTTCAATATCAGGAGGATGTTTCAAAATTGGGTCCAGAATTGCAGTTATATCTCCTGACTTAATAAGAGGCACTGCCCATTGAACTATGTTTCCTTCTTCATATTGCATGTCAATGGCTTTTCTACCACTTAAGATTTCCAAAAGTAGAACACCAAAGCTGTAGACATCAGATTTTGTGGTGAGATAATGAAGCCTATAGTATTCAGGATCAAGATAACCAAGAGTACCAGCTGGTAACTCAGCTAGTGGGGAGTTACTATCTGAAGGACCAAGCAATGACAAACCAAAATCAGCCACTCTGGCATTGTGTTCTTCATCAATGAGGATGTTTGAAGACTTGATGTCTCGATGAATCACAGGTGGGCAAGCATAACCATGCAAATATTCAATTCCGCGAGCTGCTTGGACTGCAATTGTTACCCTTCTAACCCAACCCAATTGCTCTTTCAACTCTTTGTTTTTGCCATGGAGATGTTGATGCAAAGAACCATGAGCCATGTACTCATAAACAAGAAGTCTTTCTCCACTTTCTTCACAATAGCCTAAAAGATTGAGCAAATGGGCATGGTTCAACCTAGAGAGCAAGTCAAGCTCTGTGTGAAACTCTTTGGAATTCTTCTGCATGTTGGGAGACATTATAGCCCTTTTAACAGCAACAACTGTCCCATCTCTGAGAACCCCTTTGAACACACACGAAAAACTTCCCTTTCCCACTATGGATTCTTCTTTGAATCCACCAGTTGCTCTTTCAAGCTCCTCATAGGTGAACATTTGTGCCCTCCTAAACTTGAACTCCTCCAAGTCCGGGCGGATCTTGCTGTTTTCCTTTTGGAGTGAAGAACTCCCGTTAAGTTTCTTCACCCTTGACCCTCTCACTGAACATTCACAATCTCTTAGCTTGTAGCAAACATACAAAATTGTTGTTATACACACAATAATAACTAACAAAACTGCAAAAGCTATCTCAACAATAACAACTGGCAAATGTAGAGACCAAAATCTTTCTTTTTTCTTCCCAGTGGCAGCATTGGAATAAGAAGAGGAGCAGTTGGCGAAGCATACCGATGAGGAACAAATAGAACAATTATATTCACATATTCTGTCAGATTTCAAATTGCATCCACTTTTCTGATACATTTCATCAGGACAAACACCACTGCAGGGAATGCAAATGTGAGAATCTGGGGACTTGCAAAGACTCTTATGTTGATCCTGGTCAATTTCATAGTAACCAGGAGAACATGGAGTGAACCTACACATTCTTGGTGACACAGCCACTGGTAGAGAGGTTGGGAAGCCAACACCCCAACAAACAGGAAGAAGAGATTTTTCAGCAAGTATTCCACAGGTAAAATAATTACCAGCAGCAATCTCAAATGCCTTAATCCCACTAGGAACTGGGGTGCTTGCTTTTAAACTATAGCCCCAGCAAATCACACCGCGATCATAGCTCTTAATGCCACAAGCATGGAACCTTCCTCCCACTACAGAAATCATGGGATCATTTGGAGCCAAATCAACTTTACCTTGTTCTTGTCCTGAATGTATCAATGAAATTTCCTCCTCCATATCCAAGCTCCTTCCCCAACAAACAGCTCTAGAATTCACCCCTTCTAATATTCCACACACATGATACCCACCAGAAGAAACCTTCTGGAATCTCATTCCTTGAGGAATCAAATTAATAACCTGGCTACTAGTCTCATCTCCCCAGCAGAACACAGTCCTATTCTGGGAAAATAAGCCACAATTGAATTCAGAACCTGCTGAGATTGATTGAATCTGCCCATCAAACACATAGTTCTTGGTCATGTTATAGCCCCAACAATCAACCAAAGAAGTGTTCATGTGTCTTCCCATCAAGGGTTTCCTCAATCCACAAACATGATAATCCCCAGCACTAATTTCTAGGTACTGAGCATCCTTAACCATAGGTTGAGGCACACCCATTTCTATATGGTTACTGCTACCCCAGCAATACGGTTGATTAGAACTCATTAGAAGCCCACAGACAAAGCCATCACCAGCAGTTAGACCAAGGAATGGGAAATGGGAAGGTGTTCCATAAATTATGGCTGAGTTCAATCCATAACAGGTCACTGTATGCGATCCATCAGATTTCAAACCACAAAAAACAGCACCTTTATCGCCATAAGAGATGGCAATGGAAGACATGGAACCAATACTTGAAACTGGCAACCATAAGTATGAGAAAACCACAATCCCAAATAGAACAGGCCATGGGTTCATATTCAAATTGTAGAATAAGAATTGTCTTACTGAGAACCCCATTATACCGAGACACACAAAAACTATATTATATAGAAAAAGGTAGAATCTTTACCAATAATGTTTGGCTGGACAACATAGATTCTGGCTCCCACCTTTCCTTTGAGATTCTTATTGACTATTCAGCAAGAAACCCAGTTGGCAGTGCAGTTTAAAGGGGAGAGCAAGTCTTAAAAACTTCATCTAACGGACCAAAACACCATTTTCTCCCGATTCTTCACAATTTTCATGGATAACTAGCCATGCAGGCAGAAGAGGCCCCAAAAAAAAATAACGGGGGTGTCAAATAGCAAGCGAAATCAGAATCTTCATTCCGGATAAAAAACAATAAATTTTATTGAATCTTCATTCTGGACCAAAACACTCACGAGTGGGTATTGAACTAGGTCGACCCTTCTGTCTGCTTTCAATGCTTAAAAGAGAAAATTCCATGTTTTTTTATGGTTTGGCAAAAGAGATAAACTGAACAAGAAGAAAAGCTAGCTACCTCCATCAAGTGTTTTCAATTGTTCTGAAATAAAGAAACTGACTTTTAACTTGCTAGGTCAACAAAAGGAGTTATGGAAAGCCACATTTTGTAAAAGTTGGTAGAAACTCTATGTTCCACCGCTTTTTGCAGCATGATGGTATATATGTTTGGGGTGGAAGAGATGTGAATTGCTTGAAAACAACTCAGAATGGAGATAGATGGATTGTGTTGAAGGTGTTTGCAAGATACTGCGGTTACAGGAAAGAACTGAAAGTGAGGGACAAGGTGCATTGAATGATACAAAACTGCTACTTCTGAAAATGGGCAAAGTGTAGGTAAACGCATTAAATGATCTAGTTAATGCATTTTGAGCCTACTTTCCCGAATTTTACTTTCATGAATTGAGGTATATTTTATCAACTCTAAACATTGCATTTGAACAATGTAACGCCTCACACCGTCCCTAATCAATTTGAATTCTTTATTTTCCTGGGTTTATGTGTGGCTAATGGAGTTTGTTTTCTGATCATGCACCATTGCTGCTATCTTTGACTATTTCACATGAACTTTCTTTTATGTATTTTATATAGCTTTTATATTTCTCATATTAAATCAGAATTGAAATCTCATGTTGTAGAGATAAAAAGCATGTGAGACTCATGTGTTAGGAAAAAAATTAGATGTAAGACCCATGTCAGCACGGAAATCGAAGGGTGTGTAGGAAAGTTTGAATTCACATGTTAAATAAAAAATATAAAACCCATTTTATATAGGGTTTTATTTTTAGATAGGAGAAATTTTGTCTCCTATTCTCACTTCGATTTCCGTATTCTATTTTTTTGTTTTAAAAAATAAAGTGGGTGAGTCCCATCATTTATTTTATAGAAAAAATATTTATCCTTTCAAATGAGATAACTTGTGTCATTTTACTCTCACAAAAAGTAGGACCCATACTTTTATTTTATTTTTGTCCATTTTTTCTCACTTAAAATGACACAACTTTACAATTTTTAACATGACACATATTTTTCCCTTATTTTATATATAAGAGACAAGATTTCTCTCATGTATATGACTTTTTTTAGTCATAAAGTTTTAAAAGATTTAATGTTTTATTGTTATTAAAAAAATAGATACAATTTTTTAAGTTTTTTTTTTTTTTTTGCTAGTATACTCTCTCTTACATTTTTCTGGTATAAATTTTGATCGTTACATTAAGACTTGCTGCAAGAACCGAAGTTATGTATCTGTAAAAAATTATAGAAACAAATACACTCCTAGACTTTCATGAGGGATAATGAGTTAGTTGAGATGAATCTTCCTTAACTCATAGTGCAACTAACTGAAGACATTTTACTAAATAAGGGAAAAAAAAGACCAGCATTCAAGAGTAACCACATGTTGTATATATATAGTATTAACGTTCACAATACAGTTTCCATTGAGTCTCCCCCAAGAGAGACTGAGAAAAGAACTTTTGCCTGATTAGAAATAGCACACATTGATTATGACTTTGAGAATTTTGGGGCCTTCAATAAGCAAATCATCTTGCAAATTGGGCTAACTAATTAATCTTAAAGTTTAACGAATCCTATCAAGGATCATATATGTTAATGGGAAAACATTTTCTCATGTTACATGAGAATTCAATTCTCATGTTAGTTATCATCCGATTTTCGTGTAAATTTTTTCTTTTCTTTTCATTTTTTTAATAAATATTGGGTCTATCACTAGTTGAGTCACAACATGAAAATTGAATTTTCATACGAGAAAATCAAATCCCTGTGTTAATTGCGTTAATTAATACTAATATTCTACCATGTAAGTTTGCTGGGGCTTTAAACTGCATAGTCAATTACTAGGGTCCAGAAGCAGTCTATTTAGCTGGTCTTCAAGTCCTATAGCAACACCAACACATACCCAATCTTTTTTTCAAATGAAATAGTTTCGGTTTGTTGCAATAATAATAATAAATAGGTACAGGTTATTCTACCTACTCTTATTTTAATTTATCTAATGGGCTTGTCTAGGGCAGCCGCAAAATCACCTTGCAAAAACGTATTGTTGTTTTTTTTAATTAGTTAATGAAAAAATAATAAATACTATCTTGATTACTTAATGTGTGTTTTAAAGCATCCGTAAACAAAATTATTTCATTTTTTTCTAAAACACTATTTTTACCCTAACATTATGCCTCGAGCCCACAAATATAATAACTTGATCGAGAAGGGAGTCATTGACCAAGAATCATGCTGTAAGACTTGCAGTATAGCTGAATTGGTTAAAATGCGTGAAAATCGTAGTAAAATTGATGAATTCAAGGTAGGGAAATTAATGACTTCTTAGTAGCTAGGAATATAACTTCATTTTGAGGATAAAACAAGGGAAATACAATAATAATATTACAGGATAAAACAAAATTTTTCATCAGAAACAATAATAAGAAAAGAGAAAAATTAACTAGTGAACCCCACCAGTTTATCATATCTACAAGAAACTTGTTTTTTTATCTCGTAACATTATATATACAAAGCCCATAAAACAATCATTTGATTGATTATTAATTCAACGCCAGCAGCTAAAATATTATTTTGCACTTTTTGGGGTAGAATTTAATTTTTGTTCAATGATCTATTGACTGATTGATTGTTCAATAGTATCACTCTTTAAATTATTATCCCTTGACACATTTATGGTTCTCATTATATAAGCATGAAAGACAGACTCTTATCATGAATCCTTTTTCGGCATCATATAATTCTAAAGTTATAGGGCATAGATTCGTATACCAACAACAGTTGTTGTGGCAATCGAAAGTGACTTAAATTTGTTGTTTCCTTATTATCTAAGTAAGAGTACGTGTATGACCACTCCCCATTGGGGACTATTCTTGCAAAATATCTGTTTACATAGAAAGAATCTAGTTGAAAGGATTTCACTGACATGTGTAAGTTACAACTGTGTCTGAACTCAAGATATCCTGCAAAGTTTTCAATACTCAAATATTCCCCAAATGGACTGATGACATCAATCTAAGTAAATTCTATGATAAATAACCAGATCCACATAAATCTACTGGTAGAAAGAGTTTATCAAAGGCCAGTACACCTTAGAACAGAAACAATAATTTCTATCATTTCTTATTTCTTAATAGGGATCTGTTAATCTCATGTTGCATGAGATGCAACAGAGACAAGATAGTGGGGTCCACTACATTTTCAAAAAAAAAAAAAAATAGTGGACCCCACTACTTTGTTTCTGTTGCATGAAATAATTATCTCATGTAACATGAGATAATTATTTCCATTCTTAATACCAAGAGCTTTATATGGTTGACTTAAATAAAACCTACCTGAAAGGCTACCTTACATTTTTTATTTTCTGAGTATAATTCTTCCAAAAGAAAAAAGCAACATGCAGCCAGTTATAATAGCCCTTACTAGTAATTGTGGATTTAATATCGAAGAATAATTAGAAGTAAAAGAAATAAAGTCACCTTTGGTGAAAAATGAGTTAAAAGGACAGTTAAGGAGTAAAAATACGGGTAAATAAAGTTACCCGAAAGTGAAAGGTAAAATTATAAATATTACCATAAAAATATTATGGACTAGTGGGTAAAGTTTGGTATTGAATGGAGGTGTGTAGATAGATAAGCTATTACACAGTTAAAGTAACTTAACTTATTTTATCTTAGAAAGTGGCACTTTCTTCTTTCTTCCACGCGTGGTCTTCATTTCT
>JAVKPL010013960.1:0-12126 GCA_032173675.1 Gastrolobium villosum
ATGACATTTTTTTTGGTATTTAAGCCTTATAACACAGTTTAATAAGTGCTTTACTATTTGTGTTAACAGGATATTGAACAAAATTCCAAAACATGTCATCAATGCATGAAAAAGGAAAGAACGGCATTTGTACCATGTACTAAATGTCAGAAAATGTACTGTCTGAGGTGCATCAACCACTGGTATGGTTTTTTACATCTAAGCAATCATTCGAAAGGTTTATTTATTTGTTCATGTATTTTATTAGATACCTTTACAAAATATAACTATTTTCTTATTTTTGAACATAGGTATCCCGATATGAAAATAGAAGATATTGCAGCGAGTTGCCCCTTTTGCAGGAAAAATTGCAACTGCAATGTCTGCTTACGTTCAAAGGAAATGATTAAGGTTTAGTTTACTAGTGTCCAATAGGCACCCTTAATTTTTCTCTTGTTCAAAAGTATATTTTTTATTTCTTTGTCTTTGGCCTTGTCCTCTAATTTGTTATCTCCATTCAGACATCTATCGGGATGTTCACAGATTGTGAAAAGGTTATGTATCTGCAATACATGACTAATTCACTTCTTCCGTTTGTGGAACAAATTCGTGAAGAACAAAGTCATGAGCATGAGATTGAAGCTAAGATACAAGGTTTTAAGCTTCAGCTCTGTTTTTTTTTTTACTTAACTTTTGAGACATTACTAACTAATCTCTTATGTCAGGAAAATCATGCTCTGAGATTAAGATACCTCAAAGCACTTGTAGTGACGATGAACGTATCTATTGGTATTGTATCTGTCCCTTTGCCTAATATATACTATATCACGATTCCTTCTATATTTTACAAGATCTTTTATTTTAATTTATTTGTTCTTGGAGCAGTGATCACTGTGGCACGTCTATTGTTGATCTTTATAGAAGCTGCCCCAAGTGTTCATTTGAAATCTGTCTTTCTTGCTGTCAAGAAATACGAAATGGCAGTATTTCACCCCGGCCTGAACAGAAGTTTGAATATGTTAATAAGGGCATTGAGTACATGCATGGTGGCCATCCTCAACCAGTATATTGTGATTTAGGGACTCCAGAGGGTACCACTGAGACATATACTGATTGGAATGCTAACAGTGATGGAAGTATTAGATGTGCTCCAAAAGAAATGGGGGGTTGTGGTCACTGTGTATTGGAGCTGAAGTGCATACTTCCAAATGGACGGATTTCGAATTTGGAAGCCAAAACTCGTAACATGCTGAAGGATTTTTGCAAAATTGATCACAAAACTCTTCAGAAAGAAGAAGTATTATGCAACAATTCTATGATAAGAGCTGCTTCTAGAGATGGCACGGATGATAATAACATATACTGTCCAGTGTCAAGTGACTTGTCAGAAGAAGGACTATTTCTCTTCCAACAACATTGGATTAAAGGTGAACCAATCATAGTCCGGGATGTTCTTAAACAAGGGACAGGTCTGAGTTGGGATCCAAATGTCACTTGGCGAGCATTATGTGAAAATTTGGTTTCAGGGAAGAGCTCAAATGCCTCAAAAGTGAAGGCCATTGATTGCCTGTCTTGTTGCGAGGTTTGCTTCTATCATCCTTTTTGTGCTTTTATATTAACATTTCCCCACAAAATCATTGTAATAAAATAACTATCTTTGGATTGGGTAGGTGTAAAAGCATATGAGATTATATTTCTTTTATATTGTAATGGACAATATATAGTTTATTCATTTCCAGTAATCGTATCTTTTTTCTTATTCATTTCCTTCTTAATGTAAGAATAACAATTTCACTCTGTATTTCCTGCATATAATATTAGAACTCTGATTAACACCCTTCTAAACCTTTGCAGGTAGAGATTCTCATTCGTGACTTCTTTAAAGGTTATACGAAAGGAAGAACATATATGAATCTCTGGCCAGAGATGCTCAAGCTAAAAGACTGGCCCCCCTCTGACAAGTTTGAAGATCTTTTGCCCCGGCATTGTGATGAATTTATCCGTTGTTTACCATTTCAAGAGTACAGTGATCCTCGAGCTGGAATCCTCAACCTTGCTGCAAAGTTACCAGCTCATGTCCTAAAGCCTGACATGGGTCCTAAAACCTATATTGCATATGGGACCAAAGAAGAACTTGGCAGAGGGGACTCTGTAACAAAGCTTCACTGTGATATGTCTGATGCGGTATGATACCTTGTAACATATAATTTCTATTATTTAAAGCCTTGTTAGAAACTACATTATATTTGTGCATTGAATCCAAAATCCTAGTTTTCTTCATGTTATGCTGATTATATTCTGCTCTTAGAGAATGGATGAAACTTCTAATTAATCAAAGGAATCTTTTGTTTTGCAAAATGCAAATATTATGCTCTTCTAGTAACAGATAATATATTTCCATCTTTAGAAATTTCCTCTATATCTTGTGTCAGGTATCAAACACTAGCACATTTACTTCAAGTTTTATTTCTAATTTCTTGTTCAATAATTTCCACAGGTGAATATTTTGACTCATACAGCTGATGTTACATTAACTGATGAACAACGCCCTGTTATTTCGAAATTAAAGAAAGCACACAAGGCCCAAGATGAGAAAGAGTGTCATGCTCAGGTTGCTGAATGCCTGAAGAAGTGCCATGAAATCAATGGAAAGATCTTTCCAAATGATGTGCCTGCTATCTTTAAAGAAACAACAGAAACAGGTGGTGCTCTTTGGGACATCTTTCGAAGGGAGGATACTGAAAAGTTAGAAGCATATCTAAGAAAACATTCTAAAGAATTTAGACATACTTATTGTTGTCCAGTTCAAAAGGTATTGTTATATTTGTCTCATATTTGTGCTTCTCCTTAATTCTTATGCTTTGGTGTTCATTAGTTTCTATGCTGGTTAGGTTGTCCATCCAATTCATGATCAATGTTTTTATTTGACTTTGGAGCACAAGAAGAAGCTGAAGGAAGAATTTGGTTAGTAGTTAGTTCGTTGAATTGCAACAACTTGGGCAATGCCTACAATTAGTTGTTTACACAAATCTTAACTTTCAGGCGTAGAACCTTGGACGTTTGAGCAGAAACTTGGAGAGGCGGTATTTATTCCTGCTGGATGTCCACACCAAGTTAGGAATCTCAAGGTAAAATTTCTCTTTGACACATATTGGATTGCCTCACTATCACATTTTTATTTATTGTACCCCTTTGACTCTAATTACAATAATGGAAATCTTGCAGTCATGCACTAAAGTTGCTTTAGATTTTGTGTCTCCTGAGAATATTCATACGTGCTTGCGATTAAAGGATGAGTTTCGTCGTCTTCCAAGGAATCACAAGGCGAGGGAAGATAAGCTTGAGGTGATTTGTTTCTAACATCTTTTCTTATCTACTTTTATCCTGCTCTCTTCCTTAGCTTCAACCTAATTAAGTTGTAAAAGAAAATGTGATGTTAGCCAACATTTTCTCATTTTATGTCTATTTATGGTGGTTGATTTTTTATGAAACAGATAAAGAAGATGATCGTGTATGCTCTTGATCAAACAGTCAAGGAATTAGAAGCATTGATGGAGTGTTCTTGAGACTGGCCTATATTCTGCTTCCATAGCTGCAATGGTTTTTTTAACCTCATAGTTTAGATTTTTATTCAGATAGAAATTTTTTTGTGTTTTGGTAAGGGATTAATATCACTGGTCATAGATGTCCTACATAATTCCATCATTAAGGGATTAATATCACCTCGCTTGCTATTTACTTTCGTGGATCAAGGAAGCACTTGTTGGCTGGGGGACAAACCCTGCCACTATCTCTTGTGGCTTGATTTTGATACGGGATAATTTTTAAAATTTCTAGGCAATTATTTTTTGACTTACACAAAAATACTGAGAAATATGTACATTGAAAGCATAAGAATTTCACAGCTAAAGTCCTTTCGTATCCTCCTTTAAAAAATGAGAAAATGAGGTGGAAGCAGGGTTGTCATTGGGGATAAAATAAAACAAAAACCTTATACAATTTTTCTTTTCCTCCAAAGTTTATTACACTCAGGTATTTATAAATTCAAGTTTATGTACCTAAAACAAGAAATAAAGTTTGGAAGATATTAATTGAATCAATTCAATTTTATAAAGTCGTAAAAAATCATATGCATAACACACTTCCCTTCACATATATATATATATATATATATATATATATATATATATATATATATTTATTTATATTTTTCATACTGCTTTTTAGCATAAATTATGGGAAATAGAAGTATAATGTTGTAGGAAAGTTGTTAGGTCATGTTATAGAGATAGAGATTGTGGGACCCACACTTATTTTATTTTTTTATTTTTTGAAAACACATGTGGGTCCCACAATCCATGTCTCTATAACATAAACTAACCACCTTCCTACAACATTATTCTTCTTTTTCCCATAAATTATTAACATCATATCGGGCAGCAAGTTATGCAATGTGCCACGTAAACTTTGTGTTGGTGTTTACGAAAGTTCCAACAATGGTAGTCCACGTTTTGGTTGATCTATTTTCGGTTGAAAACAATCTATATTACTTTATGGGTTTTTGTCCCATACCCCGGTACCTTGGGGATGCCTACATGATGCTTGCTCAAACACATGGTCCTGTACATAACTATTCTACACAAGGCCTATATGATCTTGATACATGCATGTCATGCTATGCTTTCACACACAAGGCGTAAAAATGCGGTATGATGTAAAATGCATGCTTATATACCTTTCATATGCGTTATGCTGCCACATAACGTCTTTACCTCATAATCATGTAGCCATCACGGCACATTTTTGGCAGTTTCCTTTCATTATATTGGAACATAATATTTTTACGGCATATGGAGCATCATGTCACAATTCTATACCAGTAGTCAATAGTCACATTAGGCATCATCGCCTGACACTTACCTTTGCGTGCCTTAAATATTACCAAACAGCAGCGAAGTATCTCACTTCTTAAGCGCACCTAAATCAATTACAACTAATCATTTACAGTGGCTATTTTCAGCAGAAACAGAGAGCATACAGCAGCGTTTACAGCAGCAAAACAGTGGGCATACAGCAGTGTTTACAGCAGCAAAACAGTGAGCATACAGCAGTGTTTACAGCAGCAAAACAGTGAGCATTTACAGCAGCAAAACAGTGAGCATACAGCAGTGTTTACAGCAGCAAAACAGTGAGCATACAGCAGCGTTTACAGCAGCAAAACAGTGAGCATACAGCAGTGTTTACAGCAGCAAAACAGTGAACATACAGCAGCGTTTACAGCAGCAAAACAGTGACGTTTTAAACAGAAACAGTGACGTTTTTAAAACAGAAACAGTGGCGTTTTTAAAACAGAAACAGTGGCGTTTTTAAAACAGAAACAGTGGCACTTTGAACTTCCAAAACAGT
Organism: Gastrolobium villosum; assembly: GCA_032173675.1. Classification (NCBI taxonomy): domain Eukaryota; kingdom Viridiplantae; phylum Streptophyta; class Magnoliopsida; order Fabales; family Fabaceae; genus Gastrolobium; species Gastrolobium villosum. Next base: position 5,386 of record JAVKPL010013960.1, read on the forward strand.
GGCATAAATCTTGGTTTTTGGACATTGAAACAGTGGCATATTATGGATTAAAACAGTGGCATTTGATGCATAAAAACAGTGGCATTTTATGCATATAAACAGTGGCATATGATGACTAAAACAGTGGCATATTATGCATAAAAACAGTGGCATATGATGACCAGAACAGTGGCATTTCATGCATAAAAACAGTGGCTTAGGGAGCACTAAAACAGTGACATATATGTGCAGAAACAGTGGCATATAATGTGCAGAAACAGTGGCATATAATGTGCAGAAACAGTGGCATATGTGTGCAGAAACAGTGGCATATAATGTGCAGAAACAGTGGCATATAATGTGCAGAAACAGTGGCATATGTGTGCAGAAACAGTGGCATATATGTGCAGAAACAGTGGCATGTAATGTGCAGAAACAGTGGCATGTAATGGTGATCTTGGGGGACCGAAACAGTGGGCATTACATCTTCAGAACAGTGGCATATTCAAAGGAAAACAGTGGCACATTTCTCTTCAAAACAGTGTCATAATCATGCAAAACAGTGGCATATAATCTTAAGCATAACCATGAGGCTTTTACTCAACAACTCATGCATACAAGTCATCATAAAATGGCTCCATACTTATACTTTAACCATGCTCAACCAAGAATCCAAAACCACACATAAACAAGGAGACATTTAAGCATACATACATGGTTACGAAGAAAATGTTCTAAGTTCAAGGCCTACCTCTTGTAGCACACACTTCACCACACCCTAACTAGCTCTTCTTCACAACAAGTCCTCTCTTCCTAGGATGTTCTATGCGCAACCAAGGTGAGGATGGACAAACTTGGGCAGCTTCAAGGTTGAGGACAAAGCTGGACAGTGAGGGAATGTGAGGAGGAAACTTACTCTTGCTTGGAGGTCTAGAGTCACGGTTTGAAGGTGAGGGAAGGAGGGAGTTGGCTTGGCAAAGTCTTCTTGCTCCAAGGAGGCTTGTTGGTGCGGCTTAGAGAGAGTGAAGAGGAGGAGGAGATGTTGGCTGCACTATCACATGTGGCCAGCCCCTTCCTATGCGCAAATTTAAAGGGAAAGGGAGGAGAAGTTGCTATGATTAACCATCATGGAAAATTCTGATTGCTTGAGGGGATGGGGCTGCATACAAGGGCTGAATCAAGCAAAGGGTTTGCTTCTAATTTACTCTATTCACATGCAAGGAGTGAGGAGTGATATGTTCAGATTTGGTGGCTGTCCTAAGTCAGAAAATTTTCTGCACCATTGACCAAGTTATGCGCAAAAATGGAGTGGAAGAAGTGCATCATGAGCACATGCAAGAGGTTCACTAAGTCAACAAGTAATACAACTAGGTGGCAGCCAAAAATCTGCATTTAGGCAGCCTTGGTGCGCAATGATGAGAGGGAAAGAGGTGCATCATGAGTGCAGATTTGTGACAGTCTAAATTCAGATTTGGAGCTGCACAAAATGATGAAAATGCAGCCAAAAAATCCTCTTATGATGCATGTGAAAACAAGGCAGGTTTGGCTCATGATGGACTGCAAAAAGCTTGCCAAAAATCTGCACAAAACAGTCTCATGATGGAAGTGCAAGAGGGTTCTCCAAGTCAACAAGTTAGGCAGTTTTGTGACACAAGAAAAATCTGCACCAAGGTCCCTCCATGTGCGCCTAAATGGGGAAATATGCAGCCTAAAATCATGCTCAAAGGTCCATGTGTCTTCCATGCAATGAGGTTTAAATCAAGTGATGCATAAACAAGGTGAGGTGGCGGTTTAACAAGAGAAAGTGGCAGCTTACTAAGTCCTTAATCACACTCTCTTGTGCGCATAGATGAGTGGGAATTACCTTTGCCATGTGAGAGTTACTTGATACACAAGACACCTAAGTTGGACAAGGCTTAGGGAATTTAGGTGTGGATAAAATTTGGGCTGAACAAGATTGATCCAAGAGCCAACCTTGGGCCATTGGCCACACACACAAAAGGATCCATTCACACAAGTCCAATACACATAAACCATACATCCGAATTCTACACATGTACATATAGCATATAGTACTTATGTATTTTACTAATTATGCGGGATGTTACACTCTCCCCACCAAATAGGGATTTTGTCCGCAAAATAAACTTACTTAAGAGCTAAACAGTTCTGGATAGCGTTTCTGAATGTCGTCCTCGCGCTCCCAAGTGGCTTCAGCTGCCGATCTGTTGTTCCATAATACCTTCACCAATGAAATCTCTTTAGAACGGAGTCGCTTGACGGATCTTTCAAGAATTTGCAACGGTTGCACTTGATACGTCAGATTTTCCTTTAGTTCCACTTCTTCCGGCTGTAATACGTGGGATGGATCAGAGAGATACCTCCGTAGCTGCGACACATGAAATACATTGTGAATTCCTGACAGATTGGGTGGTAAGGCCAACCGGTATGCAGACTCTCCAATCCGGTCCATAATCAGATACGGTCCTAAATATCGAGGACTTAACTTCTTTACTCCCATTCTCCTTCCGAGTCCTGATGTAGGAGTGATTCTCAAAAATACATGGTCTCCGACTTCGAAAGATAGAGGCTTATGACGCTTGTCGTAATAACTCTTCTGTCTGGCCTGAGCCCTCTGCATATTCTCCCGAATCTTCTTTACCTGTTCGGATGTTTCTTGAATTAGATCAGGTCCTAACATACTTCGCTCACCTACTTCAGCCCAACATAAAGGGGATCTGCATTTTCTCCCATACAACGCTTCATACGGTGCCATCTGAATACTGGAATGGTAACTGTTGTTGTAAGCGAATTCAATCAAAGAAAGATAATTATCCCAGCTGCCTCCTAACTCCAAAACACATGCTCGCAACATGTCCTCTAATGCTTGAATGGTGCGTTCCGTCTGACCATCGGTCTGCGGATGATAAGCAGTACTCAACCTCAATTGGGTCCCTAATGCTCTTTGAAAGGATTCCCAAAACTTAGATGTAAACTTGGGATCACGATCACTGACAATACTCGTAGGAACTCCATGCAGCTTCACAATCTCCTGCAGATAAATTCTAGCAAGCCTCTCTGTATCATATGTGGTTCTAACACGCAAGAAATGAGCTGACTTCGTTAAACGATCAACAATCACCCAGATGGAATCATATCCTTCTCGCGTCCGAGGAAGTCCAACTACAAAATCCATCGCAATGCTGTCCCACTTCCATTCGGGAATCTCCAAAGGTTGAAGGAGTCCTGACGGTTTCTGATGTTCGTACTTCACCTTCTGACAAGTTAAGCACCGAGATACATACTCCGCAATATCACGCTTCATACCCGGCCACCAAAACGAGGTCTTCAAATCATGGTACATCTTCGTGGATCCAGGATGAACTGCATACTTACCCTTGTGAGCCTCCTGTAAAACTTCTTGTTTCAACTCTTCATTCGGCACGACCAGCCGTCCTTGAAATCTCCAAACATCATTCTCATCCTTTACAACATCTTGGTTGCCAACCAAATCACGGACTAACTCTTCATCTTTCTGAGCTTCCTTAATCCTACTGATCAATTCATTCTCCACCTTTATATTTCCCAATCTTATGCTGTTCCCTCTCTCGTCTACCGATAAGTTCAAGTCTCGAAAGGCCTCAAACAATTTCAGCTCTTCCATCATCAGAGTTGCAGTGTGCAGTGTCTTCCTGCTCAGGGCGTCTGCTACCACGTTTGCCTTTCCTGGGTGGTATTTAAGTTCAAAATCGTAGTCCTTCAGAAATTCCATCCACCGACGTTGCCGCATATTCAGCTCCTTCTGGTCGAACAAGTACTTCAAACTCTTATGATCGCTGAACACGTCAAACTGCGAACCATACAAGTGGTGCCTCCAGATTTTAAGTGCGAACACTATAGCTGCTAACTCCAAATCGTGCGTAGGATAATTTTCTTCGTGAGGCTTAAGTTGTCGAGATGCATAAGCTACCGCCATACGATCCTGCATCAACACGCATCCAAGTCCTTTCAGCGACGCATCGCAGTAAACTTCGAACTTTCGAGTAGGATCCGGAATCGTGAGTACGGGAGCACTCGTCAATCTGCTCTTTAGCTCCAAGAAACATTCTTCACAGGCTTCAGTCCACTCAAAAGGCTTATCCTTCCGAGTGAGACGAGTAAGGGGTTGCACTATCTGAGAGAAATTCTGGATGAACCTTCGATAGTATCCAGCCAGACCTAAGAAACTTCTTACTTCAGTGACCGTCTTGGGTCGTTCCCAATTCATGACAGCTTCAACTTTGCTGGGGTCCACCGCGATACCTTCTGATGAAATGACATGGCCCAGAAACTGGACCTCTTTAAGCCAAAACTCGCACTTCGACCATTTCGCGTACAACTGTTTCTCCTTCAAGACTTGCAGGACAATCCTCAGATGTTCCGCGTGCAGCTCTTCATTAGCTGAGTAAATCAGGATATCGTCGATAAACACAATAACGAACTGATCAAGGAAGGGACGGAAGATGCGGTTCATGTAGTCCATGAATACCGCTGGAGCATTCGTAAGTCCGAATGGGATCACCTGATATTCGTAGTGCCCATAACGAGTCCTAAAAGCGGTTTTCGGAATATCCTCCGGTTTGACCCGGATCTGATGGTATCCCGATCGTAAATCTATCTTGGAAAAGACTCTGGCTCCTCTCAGCTGGTCCATCAAATCGTCGATCCTCGGTAGCGGATACTTATTCTTCACCGTTACTTTGTTCAGCTGGCGGTAATCTACACACAGACGTAAACTTCCATCCTTCTTCTTAATCAAGATGGCTGGAGCACCCCATGGAGAAGTACTCGGTCTGATAAATTCCTTTGCCAAAAGCTCTTCTATCTGCTTCTTCAACTCGCGAAGTTCCAACGGCGCCATACGATACGGGGCAATGGAGATTGGTCCGACTCCAGGAACAAGTTCGATGGAAAATTCTATTTCCCTATGAGGAGGCAATCGAGGTATTTCATCCGGGAATACCTCCTCGAATTCTCTAACTACCGGTACATTCTGAATTTGATTGTCAATCGAGGTCTCAGCCTCGATCGACAAAAGATACCCTGCTGCTCCCTTGCGGAGCTCTTTTCTAACTTGCAATAAGGAAATGAGAGAGAAAGGTTGAAAATTACCATCTTTCGCAGGAACAATGACTTTCCCTGCTCGACAATCCAAGGTTATCCCGTTTTCCGTCAACCAGTCCATACCGATAATCACATCGAAGTTGAATACCGGCAGGACCACCAAATTAACTGTATACGTGTTCCCTTCGTACTGCAAGGTAACACCTTTGCAGATCTCTGAGGCTGTGCACGATCCTCCAGTAGGTGTGCTGATGTGTAACTCATAAGGTAACGGGGTTGGGGTGAGGCCTATTCTCAAGGCAGTATGCTTTGCCATAAAAGAGCCAGACGCTCCAGAATCAAAGATAACAGAAATTGGGTGACCATTCAAAGTGACATTACCTTTGATCAGGTTGGGAAACTTCTGCGCTTCATTTGCATCCAATGTGAACACCCGTGCTTGCGGGGGCTGTTGATCAGCGTTCTGGGGGCATTTGTAAGCAAAATGACCTTGCTGGCCGCATCTGAAGCATGCATTGTTGTTCTTGCGACAGACTCCAAAGTGATTCTTTCCACATGTGGCACAAACAGTCGCGCCCTGACGTCCAGTCGACGATTGACCCACCGTAAAGTTTCTCTTAAAATTTCCAGGCCGCGCCTGCAACGGCGTACCTCTGCCTCGACCCCTACCAGGTGCCGTCCTGAAGAATCTGCCTGCTCGGTTTCCTCCGTGGAATTGTGTTGGTGGCTTGTTCAAGTTCTTGGCCTCCAGAATGATTCCTTCTGCCTGACGACTCTGGTTGATGAGTTCCGGAAGTGTACGATTAGCCGTCGTTAAGATGAGCTGCGGATTTCCGGATGCAATCCGCTCTCGAACTTCTCCACCTGCCATTCTTCATCATAAATGTTCCGGTCAAAGTTGGCGTACTCGATCAGCTGCCCAAATTTAGCAATATACTCATTGACCGTCATGTTATCCTGCCTGAGTGACAGCAGTTCAGTGTGCTTCATCCTTCTCATTGCCTTAGGAAAATACTTATCCAGAAATACTTGTCTGAATACGGCCCATGTTAGTTCAACGTCCTGAGCTCTCAGCAGAGCCCTCGCACCAGTCCACCATGTTAAAGCTTCTCCCATCAGCTGGTACGACGCGTAATCAGTCTTCTGCGCTTCCGGACATGCCATGCGTTCGAAAATATGCTCAATCATCTGCAGCCACTTTGCTGCAGCCTCGGGGTTGTCTTCACCCTCAAAGGTAGGTGGTTGGAAGTTGCGGAAGTCTTTCAACCTCCGACGGGCAATTTCTTCTGCATTTTCATGCAGTGGGGGTTGGTTCTGATTCTGTTGCCTATGGTCGCGCCATTCTTGGCTCATATTCTGGATAAACGTTGCCAGTCCCCCAATGGTAGTGATAAGATCCTCTTCCGCATCGCCAGTCCTTCCCCGAGTTGAACCGCGACCACCCGCCATGATTCTGCACTCACAATATCAGGAAATGAGTTGATCAGGCTCACCGCAAGTTATTCATGGCAGCAGTCCCAAGTAGGTACTCGAGTTCAATTCGGACAAGTTAGCTATGCATCCGTGTCTTATCACAGAACAGTCCTAACAATCTAACTACACTAGCTAATACATATACTTAAACTATAGCACAGTCAATCAGCAGATAAACACAAACAA
>JAVKPL010013961.1:0-12184 GCA_032173675.1 Gastrolobium villosum
TTTTCTGGATAAAATACTTGTTCCCACTGCTTCCCTAATCGGCACATATGAGAGAATTTGATCCATTATATGATCTGGTAAGTAACTGATTCTATCTGGCTCCATATCTGTTAGGCAAGGAGGCTGGGATTGTTCTTTTCCCTTTAGATATATTCAAAAGGTGGATAGAGGAATCAGAAAATAAACTAGGATACTATATATGTATATGAGCGTTTTAAGTCCACCCAGAATCTTAGCTAATGCAATTCATTAAGACAAAAACAGCATAATTATTTTACTTTTTTCGAATTCAAATAACAAAATACTCATGCTAATGAAAGAGCAATTCACGTTGACTTATCATTGAGAATTTTGATATTCAAATCAGCACATTGAAAAGAGCATAATTATTTTGCTCTTCTATGTAAGAGCTCACATATTGTACAAAATAATTACCTAATCAATGAAAATGATATTTTTCATTTTCTCTTTTTTACCTTCTAATAGTAACAACAACAAATCAATGAAGAAGAAAATAAAAAATGCAAGTTAATGTGGAAATTAAATGATCGAAAAGCACTCATTGCAATACCTAAGTGAAAGTCGCACTTGATAACAATGACAAATTGGAGGAGCGAAAGCCCCCGTCGGATAGAACAATTAGATAGTGTCTCTGAGTCGATTGAAACTGAGAATATACACAAAAGAATTAGCAGCAACAGAATTCAAAATGTTCTGCTTAGAGACAGAGATTTCCAATCCAGCGTACTGGTACGTTGATCTTGGATATAGTGCCCTCTAGAAGGTATCTGTAGAAGATATATCCTTGGGTCAAGCGGATCACTGCACACAATGGACTACAGACGGCCTTAGCCTAGCCAATATGGTGTGTGTGCGCAGTGACAGCGTGATTATTCGAGAGAGATAGTGTGTGTACCTTTGGGTTTTGCCCCTGCATTTATAGGAGTTACCTGTGGGCCTTCAGTGCCTCTGATGGGGGCCCAAGCCTTCCTCCCATGCTGTCACGTCAGGGCTTATCCTAATCATGGATTCCACCCATGATTACGCTTAATCAGGATCTCGGATTGCCCCTGATTAGGTCTATCATTTAATAAGCCCATTATACCATAACACAGATTTGACCTAGATGGATGATGGGGATTTATAGTACGTTGGAGATCCACGGTATGGTTGGGTATCCAGGCCCAGCGTAAGTATTTGCTTTTGGTAGATAGGCGCAAAAAAATTGATATATTGTATTTAAATAAAAAATTATGAATTTATGGCTGTTTTGAAAATAATTACACATTTATTGCACGATATCACGTTCAATTTGGAAATCACCAATCACGCATAATTAATGCGTCAATAAAGAGAAAAAAAAAATTAACAATTTAATCGTTAACTCTTAACTCAGGTATCCAAATCAGATAATTCTATTATTGATTCCACATAACTTTTCGAGATTTACGCAATAACATCTCATTTGACATATTTTATTTCTTACAAACACAATTTAAATTTGCAAGAATGCTATTATAAGATCGGTTAAATCCAGAAGCCTCTGAATTCTGGATTTGTGATTTAATATAAAATAAATAAATAAAGATTTGATATGTGATTTAAATTAAAAAAAAATTATTATAAATTTTTTTTGGTTTGGATTGTAAACTACAAAGAAAAATAAAAATTATTATTAATAAGGAAAACAAAATAATGATTTGATTTGTGATTTAAACTCAAAAAACTATTTGAAAAATCTGTATTAATAAAGGAAATAATTAAATAAATATTATAAATCTCTAATGAAGAATGATTTTATTTTTGAAAAACATTCATAATCCATCATTAATTTCAGACCACGAATCAAATCACAAATCAAATCTTTTTTTATTTTTTTTATTTAAATCACAAATCAAATCTTTATTTATTTTTTTATATTAAATCACAAACCCAGAACTCAGAGGCTTCTAGGTTTAACCGCTTTTATAATATCATTCTTGTAAATTTAAATTTTGTTTGTGAGAAATAAAATATGTCAAATGAGATGTCATTGCGTAGATCTCAAAATGTTATGTGGAATCAAAAAAAGAATTACCTGATTTGGATACCCGAGTCAAAAGTTATGGCCTTCATAAGTTTTACGATTAAATTGTTAATGTTTTTTTGGAAAAAAAAATATGTGACACGTGTCAACACCTGACGAGTGACGTCTAAATTAGGCGTGACTGTCTCTTTAATGACGCCTTAATTAGGTGTGATTGCTAACGCCCAAATTGAGCGTGATATTATGTATTAAATGTGTAATTTTTTCCAAAACAACTATTAATTTGTAATTTTTTATTTAAAAAACATTAAATTAATTTTTTTACTGATAGATAGGCCCAACGGGACTACTGTAAGAAAATTTTGTTTGTTTTATTTTTTTTAAGGTTAAGTGTTTGTTTTTTTTTAAAGAGATACTTTCAATTTCCTGAAAGTATCACTTTTAAAAAACAAACACTTAATGTAACAGCCCGTGTTAACCCGGATTGTTAACATACTATCGTATTAAGCCATGTTTAATTAAAATGCGGAATAACTTTTTCTTTAATTCAATTATGACGTCATTAACCTTAGCCAACTTGATTACTTAATCAATTTCATAAAATACTGCCTGTATGTAAATTGCAAGACAACTAACTGGAATACCTCATGGATAAATAATAAGTGAGTATCTAAAACCACAGGAATACAACACGTAGCCTGGGTCAAAATCCTGATACTTTAATTACAACAGTAAAACAACAGACAATAACAATCATATGGCATGGACAAACCCCATGCTCACCAAATAAGGCAACACAGCCCACAACAGTCTCAACATGATAACATAAATAAAGCGGAAAACATAACAGCAGTCAGCATATCATCATATCAACTCAGCTCGGGCCTCCTGCCGCCTGAGCCCTCAACATTACCTGATCCTGAAATAAGCGTCCCCAAACGTGGGGTGAGATCTCTAACAAGAAATCTCAGTAAGACAAGGGGTCCTCAAGGAGTCTCCACCCCAAGCTCACTTACATGTGTAATATAAGTTCAAAAACAGTATTACAATATAAGTTCCAAAATCATGCGATGCAGCAATTAATCATGCCATGTGTGTTTATCAAATCTACTGGCCAGAGAAATGTAGGAATACGTCTATACCTACATGAGTACATGGATACTACCTGCACCTCACCCACAGCTTCACCATCTTGTATGTACTACATACTCAGGCTTACCGTCTAGGTGGACACCACATGCATCTCATAAAAGCTCATTGCATATAAATAGCTCAACAGTATTTCCAAAACAATAAAGCATGTAACGAAGCATGCATAAACCCATCCCCATGGGACATGGTGGAACAACAAAATGGTTAAACCGAGGACACGAAAGCTTACCTTGCAAGCTAGCTATCCAAGCCAAGAGTCCAACCACTCACAAGTCCAAAAACAGCAGTATCACAATCTGATATGGACCAATATTACATCAATATTCATGCATCACAAGCATACAACTTAAAGACTACGCCTTTCCTTTACGTTTTACGTCTTAAGGCTTCCAACAAAGCCATAAGCCCTTAATCATATGATTATGACTTAGTTCATTTATTACAGAAGTTAAACTTCCTTAATCTAGGGTCCACACACACCTAATAGCTTACTGTTCACACAGCTCGGCTACTGTTCTGTGAAAACCCAGGATATCCGGATATCAGAAGGGACATATCCGGATATGCCATATCCGGATATCACACTGGACATATCCGGATATTCCATATCTGGATACCCAGGTCCCATATCCGGATATCAATATCCGAATACCATATCCGGATATCGATATCCGGATATCTGTTCGACAAATATCCGGATATCTCACGACAGAATGCAGTTTCTGCATTTCGTGGATATCCAGTCCAAAGATCCCACTTTTAACACATGTACACGTTAAAGGATCCATTTTTAGGCATATACAAGTTCACTTAGGTGTTGGTTACTTCATTTTAACCTTTTACATGCCAAGACATCAACTTTAAGCATTAAAACTTAAGATCAAAGGTGTAGGAACTTACCCCAAGCTTGAAACAGAGTATAATGTGCTCTTGGAGCTCTCCAACAGCTCCTCAACTCAGGTCAAACAAGGTGCACGAAAATGGTGCACAAGACTTGGTCTTTCTACCCAAAGGTTACTTCTTTAAGCAACAAGGTAGACACACCAAGCTCAAACCACCCCTACAACCCAAGACAACTCTCAAAACCAACCCAAACAGAACCTCACCACTCAGAAAAGGCACACCATGCACTCTCCCATGCCCACACTCAAGTGTTTACTTGATCAAGAAGGGAAACAATGCTCAAAGGAGGTGACTTTGGTGAGAAAGGAGGAAGAAATGGAGGAAGCAAGGTGGCTGGTCACAAGGCTGCAGAATTCTCACGTAGGAATGAATATGGCCTAGGGTTTTGTGCCCTTAGTGTGTCTATTTATAGGCACAAGCCACTAATCGCGCAGTATTAGCCTTAATAGCAAAGTAAAAGATCTTGATCTCAAACTTTGGAATCTAGACCTACGCATTTTTCTAAGATTTGTCATATTTTTATTTTATTTTTCGGAGCACCTTTCCGGTACGCGCTTTTCCATAGCCAGTATCAGTTCTGGCATCAGATTACGTTATTTTGACTTGAAACCTGTTTTACAAGTCCTACATAATATTCTAGTAATTATCATGCATTCGTTATAATTTTCCGGGATACTTTTCCGGTACGCATTTTTACCGAGTAGCAGAACCGGTATCTGCGCTTTTCTTCCGAAAAGCGACTTTCAGCATTCTTACCCACTAACTGTAATTATTAAAGCCTCATAATAATTATTAGGGTCAATTATGGAATTATTTCCTAATTATCATAATTAATTTACTAATTACCTTAATTAACGGTGCGGGTTCTTACATTCACCCCACCTTTTTAAGGATTTTGTCCTCAAAATCAGAAACATACCTGTCTCGAAAGTCGGGATACTGTCGGAGAAGCTCATCCTCTCGCTCCCACGTGCACTCCTCGGGACTACGCCCAGTCCACTGCACCTTGACCATCGGAATGATCTTGCTCCTAAGCTGTTTCTCGCCTCGATCGAGAATCTTGAGTGGTCCGACGGGAGTCTTTAGGTTCTCCCGAACCTCCACATCTTCCGGCTGCACCACGTGCGAAGGGTCTGCTATGTACTTCCGAAGCTGAGACACGTGAAACACGTCGTGGATGTTGGCTAGGTTCGGAGGTAAGGCAAGTCGATAGGCAACTGGTCCTACTCTACCAAGGATCTGGTAGGGCCCAATGAACCGCGGGCTCAACTTCCTCACTCCGAGTGCCCGTCCAACACCGGTGACAGGTGAAAGTTTCACAAACACGTGCTCACCCTCACTGAACTCCAGTGGTCGATGCTTGACATCATAGTAGCTTTTCTGGCGATTCTGCGCCTGCTTCAACTTTTCCCTGATCATCTGGATCTGTAAGGTAGTATCTTGGACAAAGTCCAAGCCAAACAGCTCCTTATCTCCAACCTCAGACCAGCAGGTAGGAGTCCGACACCTCCGACCATACAGCGCCTCGTAGGGTGCCATGCCCATACTAGCATGAAAACTGTTGTTGTACGAGAATTCTACCAACGGAAGGTACCTATCCCATGCAGAACCCTGCTCCAACGTGCAAGCTCTCAGCATGTCCTCCAATGTCTGGATGGTCCGCTCAGTCTGTCCGTCAGTCTGAGGGTGATAGGCGGTACTCAATCTCAACTGCGTACCGAAAGCCTCCTGCAGCGCCTCCCAGAACCGAGATGTGAACTTCGGGTCCCTATCACTGATGATACTCTCGGGCACCCCGTGAAGCCTCACAATCTCGCGGACATATAGCTTGGCCAACTGCTCTGTAGTGAAGCTCACCTTCACTGGAAGAAAATGGGCAGACTTGGTCAATCTGTCCACAATGACCCAGATAGAGTCACAACCAGCCTGAGTCTTAGGCAATCCCACCACGAAGTCCATGGAAATACTCTCCCACTTCCACTGTGGACATTTGGCTATGTCAGGTTGAGGTTTACCAGACGGTTTCTGGTGCTCGATTTTCACCTTCTGACAAATCAGACACTTGGACACGTAGACCGCTATGTCCTTCTTCATGCCCGGCCACCAAAAATTCCTTTTTAAGTCCTGGTACATTTTTGTAGCACCAGGGTGGATAGTGAACCGGCCCTTATGAGCCTCTGCCATAACCTCTTCGGTCAGTGGCCCTCGAGGAATAACAATCCTATTCTGGAACAGTAGCAATCCGTCCTCGTTCCAAGACACACCGTCCTGGTTCTTCACATAATCAAGGCACTCTCTTTGCACTTGCGCCTCTTTAATCTTTTCCATCAGCTCATTTATCACCTCTGCTGTCTCCATTTCGAGCAGTGCGCCCCCAAACAAGGAGTTCACTCTCAAGTCTCTGAACTTTTCGATTACCTCGTAATCGCTCATCATCAAGTTGGATAAGCTCACGGATTTCCGACTCAAAGCATCGGCTACCACATTGGCCTTGCCAGGGTGATACCTCAACTCAAAGTCGTAGTCCCTCAAGAACTCCATCCATCTTCGCTGTCTCATGTTCAACTCCTTCTGGTCAAACAGATACTTCAGGCTCTTGTGATCACTGAATACAGCAAACTTCATGCCAAACAGGTAATGCCTCCAAATCTTGAAAGCAAAAACAATGGCTGCCAACTCCAAGTCGTGAGTCGGGTAGTTCTCCTCATGAGGTTTCAACTGTCTTGAAGCGTAAGCAACCGCTTTCCCTTTCTGCATCAGCACACAGCCTAGCCCCTTACCAGAGGCATCGCAGTATAACTCAAATTGTTCCGCAGGATCAGGAAGAACTAACACTGGAGCAGTAGTCAGTCTCTCCTTCAATTCCTGGAAACACTCCTCACACTCATGTGTCCACACGAATGGAGTCTCCTTTCGGGTAAGGCGAGTCATCGGTAGCACCATCTTGGAGAATCCCTCTATGAACCTCCTATAGTACCCGGCCAAACCCAAGAAGCTTCTCACTTCTGTAACCGTCTTGGGCCTCTCCCAATCCATCACGGCCTCAATCTTGTTAGGAATAACTGCAACTCCATTAGCAGAAATTACATGACCCAGAAATTTCACCGCCTTGAGCCAAAACTCACATTTTGACGGCTTAGCATAAAGTTTTTTCTCTTTTAGCACTTGCAAAACAATCTTCAAGTGCTCAGTATGCTCCTCCTCCGTTTTGGAGTAAATCAAGATGTCGTCAATGAAGACGATCACAAACTGATCCAGGTACGGCTGGAAAATCCTGTTCATGTAGTCCATGAACACTGCGGGTGTATTGGTGAGTCCAAACGGGATCACCAAGTACTCGTAGTGCCCATACCTCGAGCGAAACGCTGTCTTTGGGACATCCTCCGGCTTTACCCGTATCTGATGGTAACCGGACCAGAGATCTATCTTGGAATACACGCAAGCACCCCTGAGCTGATCCAGCAAATCATCAATGCGTGGAAGAGGGTACTTGTTCTTGATTGTCACCTTGTTCAACTGTCTGTAGTCGGTGCACAACCGCATGGTCCCATCTTTCTTTTTCACAAATATGACCGGTGCTCCCCAGGGAGACACACTCGGCCGAATAAAATCTTTCGCTGAAAGCTCCTCAATATGCTTCTTCAGCTCCGCCAACTCTGGTGGCGACATCCGGTATGGAGCCAACGATATAGGCCCCACACCAGGCAATAAGTCAATGGAGAACTCTATCTCCCTCTGTAGTGGAAACTCAGGAATCTCCTCAGGAAACACCTCGAGGAATTCCCTCACCATAGGAATGCCAGTGAGATCCTCCTGTGTCCCACTCACCAAACCTCCCAACATGACATAGCCAAATGCCCCTGCTCTCAATGCCCTCCTCGCCTACAGGACTGAAATGAACGGTGAGGAACTGGCTGTGGACCCACCCGGAGACATCACCACTTTCTTGGCACAGCAATCAATCATTGCACAGTTTCTGGACAACCAATCCATGCCCAGAATAATCTCAAGGTTGGCCATCGGCAATCCTATCAGATCTACCGAGAAGTCACGGCCATCCCACTGAAACGCTACATCGCGATGAACAGTGGAGGTCAAACATTTTTCTCCGGTGGCGGTGGTCACCCGCATCGGTGGAGAAAGCACATCACTGAGCAACTCAAGCCCCACAGCCTATGTAGCACCGACACCGACACGGGACACGTGACACGATACGACACAACACTTCGACACGTTAATTCTAAAAAATGTTAGATTTCGACACGTTAGGACACATTTTGATATTAAATAATATTTTTAATTTATGTAGTGTATATTATATTTAATATCCAATAATTTAACAAAAAAATGAATCTAAACTTATAATATTCATAAATTTTGCAAAGAAACATAAGATATCCCAAATATTTATATTAAACTCAATAAAATGGTTATCGCAGTACAACGAATATAATAACTAGAATTAAAACTCAACGCAACGCAACCTTTGAAACTTTTTTTGAATTTTTATAACGCGTGTTGAAGTGTCGGGGAGTGTCGGGGTGTCCGAGAGTGTCGGGAAGTGTCGGACACGACACGTCAGGGTTTTTGAAGTGTCGGTGCTTCATAGCCCACAGCAATAGGGGTAGCAACAAAAGAGTGCGTTGCCCCGGAATCAAAAAGCACATCAACAGCTGAACCACCAATGGTAACAGTACCTCTGACCAGGTTCGGAGCTCTGTCTGACTGCTGACGATCAAGTGTGTACACTCGCCCTGTAGTAGGTGGCACTGCTGGTGCCCCAGTAGGAACCATCTGCAATGGCACAGCCTGCACTGCAGCAACTCTCGCCGTCGGGCAATCTCTGGAGTAGTGGCCCTCCTTGCCACACTGGAAGCATATCAACTGTCCGGTAGAGCACGGCCCAAAATGTGACTTCCCGCATCCCGAACATCTGGGAGCAGGAGGTCTCGCGGTGTTCCCCTGAGTAGCAGTCTTTCTAAACTGATTTGGCGCTTGCTTAGCCGCCATCTGCTTGCCCTTGCCCTTGTTTGTAAAATTTTTGTTCTTCCAGGGAGTGGAACCGCCGGTACCCTGTGGTACCTCCATCTTGGCCTTCTTGGCCTTACTCGTGCTGTAGAAGTCCTCAATATCACGACACTGCTGGACCAGTGTCCCAAAATCTCTGGAAGCAGACCCAGCTAAGTAACCAGCAATATCCTCACTAAGTCCCCTGCGGAACTTAGCAGCCAAGAATGTAGGAGTAGGCCTCGCCATCCTGAAGTGTGAAAACTTCACCAGCTCATTAAACTTGGCCAGGTACTCGTCGACAGACAACGAGCCCTGAACCAACCGGTCAAACTCCCCCTGCTTCCTCTCCTGTGAGTCGTAAGGGAAGTACTGACCCAGAAAGCTCTCCTCGAAGAATGGCCACGTCATCACATGGCCCTGTGTAACACCCCGTATATATCCGGTAATGTTATCATACTATCGTATTAAGCTGCGCTTAATTAAAAATGCGGAATATCTTTCTCTTTTCAATTATGATGCCATTATCATTACCAACTTGCTTATTAACAGTTAATAAAAACATTGCCTGTATGTAATTGCAATAAAACAGCTAACTAAAATACCTCATTAATTAAATAACATAAGCATAAGTCTCTAGTCACGGAACTACAACACGTAGACCGGACCAACTAATCAGTTTATACAACTCAGCTCAAAGTACTAACATAAAGTGACATGGACAAACCCCATGCTCACACAAATAAGGCAACAAAGCCCAACATCAGTCTCAACATTAACAATACAATAATAACGGTGCGGAAAACATAAACAGCATCCAGTCCAGTCATGCTATCAACAAAGCAGTCATAATAATAACCATCAATCATGCTCTGGCCTCTTGCCACCAGAGACATCAGCCCCCATACTACCTGAACCTGAAATAAGCATTCCCCAAACGTGGGGTGAGATCTCTAAACAAGAAATCTCAGTAAGACAAGGGGTCCTCAAGGATCTTCCACCCCAAGCTCACTTACATGTGCAATATAAGTTTAAAAGCAGTTCATCAACATCAGTTCTAAAATAATGCAATGCAGCAGATAATCATGTCATGTGTGTCAATACTATTCTACTGGCCAGAGAAATGCAGGAATACGTCTATCTCCTACATATAGTGCAAGACGCCACTTGCATCCACCCCGGATCACCGTATTGTATGACGCCACATACTCAGGCTTACCGTCCAGATGGAACAACACATGCATATTAAAAGCCATTACATGTAAAGTTCAATCAACATTTCATATTTTCAAAAGCATGTAACACAGCATGCATATACCATATCCCCATGGAACATGGTGGAACCACAACATGGCTAAACCGAGGACACGAAAGCTTACCTTACAAGCTAACACCCAAGCCAAGAGTCCACAAGCTCACAGCCCAAACACAGCAGAATCACAATCAAAGGCTTGAAACAGAAAATGGAGGTGCTCTTGGAGCTAACAACCAGCTCCCTAGGCTCTGACTTCACACCAAACGAAAATACCTTCACAAAGGTTGGTTCTTTCACCAAAAGATGACTCCTTGGCACCACAAATGCCAAGTCAAAGGTTCAAACTCCTTCCAAACCCAAGGTCAGAAACTCACTCCCTCACACACCCTTCACAACTCAGAAATGCAACTCTCTAGTGTTTCCCAAAGCTTTAATGCACACACCCAAGGTGTTAATGTGAAGAAAAGAGAAGAAAGGCTACAAGGGAAGCCACACAAGGGTGGAGAAGGCCAAAGGCAGCAGCCACCAGCTGCACTCACGTAAGAAAATTTGATGCCTAGGGTTTTGTGCTCATAATAGGCATATTTATAGCCAAGACATTAAAACACACAGTATTAGCTTTAATTGCTACACTTAGCATTTTAATCCCAAACTTTGGAATCTTAACCTACTCGATTTTACAAGAATTATCATATTTTTATATTATTTTTCTGAGCACCTTTTCGGTACGCGCTTTTCCATAGCCAGTATCAGTTCTAGCATCAGATCTCATTATTTTGACTTGAAACTCATTTTACAAGTCCTACATATTATTCTAGTAATTATCATGCACTTATAATAATTTTTCGGGATACTTTTTCGGTACGCATTTATACCGACTAGCAGAACCGGTATCTGCACTTTTCTTCCGAAAAGCGACTTTCAGCATTCTTACCCACTAATTATAATTATTAAAGCCTCATAATAATTATTAGGGTCAATTATGGAATTATTTTCTAATTATCACAATTAATTCATTAATTATCTTAATTAGCGGTGCGGGTTCTTACATTCACCCCACATTTTTAAGGATTTTGTCCTCAAAATCAGAATATACCTGTCTCGAAACTCTGGATACTGCCGGAGAAGCTCGTCCTCTCGCTCCCAGGTACACTCCTCAGGAGTTATTCCTGAGCATTGCACTTTGACCATCGGAATGATCTTGCTCCTCAACTGCTTCTCGCCACGATCGAGAATCTTGAGTGGTCCGACAGGAGTCTTTAAGTTCTCCCGAACCTCCACATCATCCGGTTGCACCACGTGCGAAGGATCCGCCACGTACTTCCGAAGCTGAGACACGTGAAACACGTCGTGGATGTTGGCTAAGTTCGGAGGCAAGGCAAGTCGATAGGCAACAGGTCCTACTCTACCAAGGATCTGGTATGGCCCAATAAATCGCGGGCTCAACTTCCTCACTCCGAGTGCTCGTCCAACACCGGTGACAGGTGAAAGCCTCACAAACACGTGCTCACCCTCACTGAACTCCAGTGGACGATGCTTGACATCGTAGTAACTCTTTTGGCGATTCTGCGCCTGCTTCAGCTTCTCTCTGATCATCTGGATCTGCTGGGTAGTATCTTGAACAAAGTCCAAGCCAAACAAATCTTTATCCCCAACCTCAGACTAGCAGGTAGGTGTACGACACCTCCTACCGTACAACGCCTCAAAGGGTGCCATGCCCAGGCTAGCATGGAAACTGTTGTTATACGAAAACTCCACTAAAGGAAGGTACCTATCCCATGCCGAGCCTTGCTCCAACGTGCAAGCCCGCAACATGTCCTCCAAGGTCTGGATCACAAATA